>CAUYON010207893.1:0-36855 GCA_963573935.1 Arctocebus calabarensis
GTGATCAAGAAAATGCCATGAAGGCTATCTGTAACAGTACGATCAAAATATTTCTGAATGTATATGAAGCACATAGTGCCCTATGATTGCACCAATGTACACAATTATGATTCAATAAAATTATAAAAAAAAAAAAAAGAACAACTATGGAGTCACCACATTAACAGATTTCAAACTATACTATAAGGCTATGGTAACCAAAACAGAATGGCACTGCCACGAGAAAATAGACATAGACTAATGTAGCAGAACATAGAATTCAGATATAAAACCATCTCATATATCAAACTGATCTTTGATAAAGCCAACAACAATATACACTGCAGTAAAGGAGCCTTATTCAGTAAATGGTGCTGGGAAAACTGGGTAGGCACATGCAAAAGAATGAAATGTGGCTCATACGTGATATGTGGCCATATCTCTCAACATTCACACAAATTTACTCAACATGAATAAAAGACTTAAATGTGAGGCACGAAACTGTAAGAATGCTAGAATAAAATGGAAAAGTTCTAGTAGACATTGGCCAACACAAAGAATTTAGGGAGAAGACATAAAAGGCAATCACAGCAATAACAAAATTAAATAAATGGCAACAGAATGGGAGAAAATAATCACAAGCTATACATCCAGGAAAATGCTAGTAACTAGAGTATAAAAAGAACTTAAGAAAGTCAGCCAAAAAAAAAAGAAAGAAAGAAAGAAAACAAAAGGAAAGAAAGAAAAAGAGAGAGGACAACACTATTAAAGTGGGCAAAAGACATGAACAGAAGCTTTTCAAAAGAAGATATCTCAAAATATCTTTGAAATATCTTTCAAAAGAAGATATTTTCAAAATAACTAATAAACATAAGAACAATGTTCAATGTCACTAGTGATCAAGGAAATGAAAATTAAAACCTCAATGAGATATCACCTTAACCCTACTAGAATAACTTTGATTAAAAGGTTCAAAAATAATAGATGCTTGCTCAGGTACAGAGAGAAAGGAATTCTTATATACGGCTGGTGGGATTGCTAATTAGTATAACTTTTGAGGCCAAAAGTTGAAAAGATTACCAAATTTGTGCCAAAGCTTAATGATGAAAATGCTTACAGATTTAGCATTTTGAGTGCATTTAATCATCACTCATTTAAATAAGTTAAATATGTCTTCAAGGTGAAAACCAACTTATCACAACAATGACTCAAACAACAGGGCTCCAAAGGAAACTCAAATCATGGTAAGCTCAAATTAAGGCAGACAATTGTATGCATTTTGACACATTGGCTAAACCCAGTCTTGAGCATAGTGGAAAAATAAACAGCTTTGGTTTTAGATTTAAAACACAAATTAGAAAATAGATTTTAAGATTTCTGAGAAAATAATCAATATATTGGTGAATTTGTGTTTCCATTTTTCTGTCAACATGAATATGTTACCTGCCAGCTTTCAAATGGAATGCACAGAGCTGCAATCTGACATTCAACTGAAAGAAAAATCTGATGATGTCTCTCTACTGGACTTTTATAGGTTCCATCTTTCCAGAGACAAATATCTCTCACTTCACAATCATGCCTTATTCATGTCATTGCTTTTTGGCAGCACCTACCACCGACCTTTGAGAACTACTATTTTTAAAAATGAAACACATTAAAAGTAAAATAAAACCAAAATATCTGATAAACACCCTGAGAATTCACTGAGAACTGCAGCTACTACCATAGAAACAAATATTGATACATTAGTTCCTCAAAAACAATGTCAAATCTTACTAGTTTCATCTTTCCCACTTTTCTTTTTTTTTTGCCAGGGCTGGGTTTGAACATGCCACCTCTAGCATATGGGGCCAGAGCCTTACTCCCTTGAGCTACAGGCACTGTTCTTTTGTTTTTATAATAAAAATTTATATATATAATTTATTTATTATATATAAAATTTATATATAATAAGAAATTTTTTAAAACCAAAGACATTTTATTACTTACATATGCACATTTTCTATGTTAGCAATCACAAAGTTGGGACCAACTTGACGATTTTAAAGGACTGTCTGAATGGGCTGCTACAGAATTAGGATGATGGTATGAAGCTTTTTTGCTTATCTGTGGAGGCTGTTAGTATGAAAATTATGCATAGACCCTTTTCTCTTTTCTTTCTTCCTTTTTCCTTTCCTTTCCTTCTTCCTTCCTTCCTTTTTTTGTCTTGGGGTTTTGTTAGTGTTTGTGTACTTAATGTGTGGCCCAAGATAATTCTTCTTCCAATGTGGCCCAGAGAAACCAGAGGTTGGACACCCCTTTCCTAAATGCTGGGGCACAACTTCAAAAAGTAACAAAAACAGAAATTCTACTTAACATTTCTGAATCTTCTGATATTGCTTATGACTGGAAGGTTCATGACTTTGGATTGTGAATGAACTTGCTACTTGAGCAAATCACTCAGGTATTTTCATGCAGTTCTTTCTCTGGATGTTACGTATTTGTGCATATACCTACAGACCCCACTAGTTAGTAAGCTGCCAGGTAGCAGAGATGGTTTGTTATAGATCTTCATCTCTGATTCCCTCTCAGTCCAGTATTTAACACATAATATTTTAATTGTAATATAAACACACACACACTCATACACATGCTCACTATATAAATAAAAACCACCAGTTGTTTCATTCATAGCAAGCCTCTTTCATTGATTTCAAATTTTTTGGAGTATTTTTAGCAACACCGTTTTATCCAGCATATGGTTCCATCTCCATCTCACTCTCTTCATCCTCATCCATTCATTGCCCATACAAATGCAGGACTAATCTGCTTGTTCATTCATGGAGATAAGTCGTTGTGCTTCAGAGACATAAGAAATTAATGCACATTTCTTACTCAATACACAAGTGAGTTTATTTTGCCTATGTTTTTCAAAAGGAAAATTATTTTAATCAATGTTTTCTAAGGATTTATAATGTAAGTTAAACATCTTTACCAACAATACTTCAGATGATAAATTATATGGGAGAGTAAGAAATGACAATAATGAGGAACCAAACAATAAGATTAAGATAGGTTAAAGGGGGAACATTTAACTACTATGCTAATAGTTTAGAAGTTAGCATTAACCAGTCTTTCAGACTTCTGCTCTTAAAGATTTCTGTAAGTCATTCATTTTTATATGTTCCCATTCAAGTTGGACTCTTACATTTAAAGCAAAACTCAAATCATTTTTACATCTTGTGCCCCTAGAAAGTCCAATAGTAAAAAAGGAATTATGCTATGAGGTCTTTATATTTATGTTCAGACTTGTCTGAGTATTTTCTTCCTGGACATCTATAAATCAATAAAGGTCTGGCTAAATGATTTTTAGTAACAATATTTTAGCTGGTTTCCTGTTTTTATTTTGATTTTTTCCTTCTGAGAACTGAAGCCAACATAATTCCTTGTTTCTGTACTAAGGAATGTTGAGATCAAGCAAAAATATCCCAATTACTTGCTTTAAGAAATAACTGCTCCTAGAATATAAGATTGTGGACCAACTAACAGCTCATTTTACTGTAATTAACAGCTTGTTCATTGAAACTTTCATGACACTCCCTCAGTGTGATCACCAACACAAAAATCTTAGGTAATAAACTCTGTCCACTCACAACCAATTCTCTATTTGTCAGGATCCACCTTAAAAATTATACAATCTAAAATCAAAAGCCTTATAAATATAGTACCTCTGATGTAAGACTGAGTTAAGATGGAATCTTACTTTTCTTCATAAATCTAATAAATTTAATCTTTGTTTGATTGACAAGTTTTCTAGTAGTCTTTTGGGAGGTCAATAGTCAATATTTGTTGGTATAATTTTTCTATGTTTGCTTGTTATGTATACTTCAAGTTTCAAGTGCTGACCTAGTTTCTTGCTTATTAACTGAGGAAGTTTGAGGAAATCACACTATATCTTAAGCTATGTCTGAATGAACAGAATAGGAACCTCATGGGGTTCTTCTGAGGATAAATGAGGTAGTACTTAAAGACTATCCACTAACATGTTTCCAAGTAGATTAACTCAATTAATTGTTAAAATACTCCCATCTGTCATTATTTATACATGCAGGAAAAATATGTACATTTTAAGAAAAGAATATAACTGTATTAAAATTATAGTATTTGTTATATACTGATAATGTTTGTTATCTTCTGTACTGTACCTTTTATCTTGCAGTTGCAGAAATTAAATGTGATTGAGCACAATTTTAAAACAGTATTTTTCCTTTATGTATGTTTTTTGGCATCCTCTGGATTTTAAAGATTAAGAAACAGAAGTGTAGAGAGGTCAAATAACTTGCCCTAAGTCACAGAACCTGTAACCAGCAACACCAGCAGTCAAACCCTGGAAGTCCACTCTAGAGTCCAGGGCCTGACACACCAAGCCAAGCTGCCTTGCCTTCTTGGTTTAGTTTACTTCCGTTTGATTGTGGGCACAGGATCCCTGATGTGCTACCATTCTTATTCAAGTTTTCCTACATATTGGAACAATAATTTTTATTGTATATATAAAATATCAAATTCTTTTGTAAATATTGTCAGTCTCCAGTGACTACACATCACAACTGGCTATATAGTCCAAACATTTTTCCCCAAGTCCTGGCCTTATACAGTTTTGAGAAGAGGAAAATAGTCCAGAAGGCATGTCCAGAGAATTATCTTAGGTCTACCCTGAAATTGGTTCTTTTCTTTCCTGATGATAAAAGTTTAGGCAGGGAAAGTGAACCTATATTTGCAAATAGGAAGGAAAGAGAGAAGAGGGAGAACAAATAGAAAAACTAAATTAATACTTTAATATATTGACCTAAATGTGGTAGTAGCAACAACAGTAGTGGTAGCTGTAGGTGTAGCAAGATGGTAGTTGACATCATAATAGTAGCAGTAGCCACATTTGGTACTCCTGTCTCTCACTTATTGTTTAAGAAATGTACACTGATCACTTGCTATTAGTACAGCATTTTGCTTTTCCCTGGGGCTCTATGCTGAGAATCTAATATTTATTTCTTCATTGGACCATTTTCCTTTTCTGCAATTTTTTTACATTTCTATGGTTCAACTGTCATCTTTGTGATAGAGGCCCAAATCACTATATGTAGTATTAATTTCTCATTCTCCTCTTTGCAGCAAAGCCCACAGAACTAAAGGATTTCTTTCCAAGAATAAACTGGCGACTCAAAATGTATAGAAAACATGTATGCATGGTATTCCCCAAAATCCAGTCCTCTTTTGCTGCCTATCTGAATGAATTGTGCCATCCCCCTTTCAGTAGCTGATGACACATCTGAACACTGCGCCACACAACTTACTTCCATGTATCTATCTCCACTTCCCTATGAAAGCCCTGAAGATAGTGATTCATTTTTACTGTTCTGAAGAATACAACTACTTTAAATTGCACACAAACTTTATAGAAACTGTCTATATCCTCAACAGTAAACAAATGTTGATCCTTATAATCAAGAAATATCCATTAAATAGATGAAAACTGTTTAGAAATATTGTTAAATCTACTGTAGGAAATACAGTCCTATGTAATTTGAGAGTTAGTGAAAAAGAGACTAATTTCTTAATATTCATAAACTATTGCCAAGGCAAACTGCATACTTAATTTCTTAATTGTTTCATCTGAAAAAAATAAATTATTTCTTATAGAAAATGTACACATTAGTTATGACAGACTACATTGTACTTTAAGGAAAGGAAGATTATTTGATAGCTAACATGCTCTCTGCGTGCCTTTATGTGTATTATTATCTCATTGTATTATAAGAATGCCATGGTGTGTTATTACTTTATTAAATAATTTGTTCCAGAGCTAAATAATGTTTTTTTAAAAAGTGAAGATCTGGACACTTGAACTTGAATGTTTTTGATTCCAAATTCCAAGCTCTGAAACTTGCCTTCTTCTTAGCAAAGTTTCTTTTATCTGAAGTACATTGCTCAATAATTCTTTTATCTCTAGCTTCTGAAAATGAAAAACATATCAACCAAAGACATGTTCTATTTAAAAAACACAATACATTTTCTCTGTCTTGGCTCTAGATGCATATGTGGCCAGATGAATATATCAACCTCAGAAGGTCTTTTTTTTTTTTTTTTAATGTTAAAAAAGAAAAATGACATCAAATGGACTTCTGCTGAGCTGAGCCGTGCATTGCCTCCCTTGGAAGCCTTCATGTGGCTCCTGAGAGCCACAGATTTTCATTTGACTGTGGGCCACTTATGTGCGCCTGTTTTAGTATAACTTATGCTTTTTAAGGAACGCCCAAACTTGGGTCATATTTTTCTATGTGGAGTCTATGGTTTCATTTTTAAGATCAAAAGTAACAGTCTGTTTTACTAAGGAAAGAAGACAGGATTTCTTTCTTTTTTTTTTTTTTTTTGTTCCCTGTCAAAATCAAAACTATCTTTCAAAATTGAGTAATCTTAACTCATAAACTAAATCACTGAGAACAAATAACAAATTGATTTATCATGGTCATTTTTACCATGAAATTTTTATATTTGAAGTGATATAAAAATTCAAGTATCCCTCTTGAAGGTTTCCAAAGTCAGTGATCAAAGCATGTGCACATTTACCTTGAGCCTGAACAAGGAGAAGTAATCCATCTTTGCCACTTTAGAATGTGTTTAAATTTGGAAAACCAGCACTCAGAGTGTACTAATTCTTACTAATTTCTAAGTGTAGCAAATTGAAGAAAAAGATACTACACTGCCTTATGACAAGTTCAAAGAAAAGAACATTTCAGGAGAATTTGATAGCATGGGATTATGCTTTTAAAAATTATAGAAAACTTGTCTGCCTTGATACATGTGAATTATTGGGATAATATAAAATGGCAGAAGTACAACTGACATAGTATATAAAATACAAGATTTGAACCAAAGGTCTCAGTTTCGCTAACTCCACCCTCACCATGAGAAATCTCTTGAATAAATCTTTCTCATCTTCTGGCCCATCTGCTAAATGAGGCATGCAAGGTAATTACCAAATCCACATTTTCTATGTGAAGAGAGAAATGCCAAATCTGGGCTTTGTTATTTTATAATCGCTTCTCTTAGCATTACTAGCTGCACCTAATAGGCTGATGCACTGAGTATTGCTTCTGTGAGTGGCTGAATACCATTTAGTGTCCTTTTCCGAAGTTTAAAAAATCAGGAAAAGGCAGAACAGTGTTTGATGTGCATTTGTATATGAGCACAAAGCTATAACAAGGGAAGAATTAATTAAGAAGACCTAGAAGTTTTTTTGATAATGGTTTTAAGAATATTTGCATTTGTAAGTGGAAGAGTGTAGAATACCAACTTTACATTTTCAAATACAAACGCTTGTTTTGACTCATAGTTTCTTAAAGTAGTCATATAACTGTGTAAAAACCACGTAAGATGATCAAGACTTAGTAAATCTACTTTGTCTGTAGAGGTTATTGGAAAGATGCCTAAGTTTAGAGTTAAATATCCTACCTTCAAGTCCTAGTTCTTTCTGTGACCTTGGGTAAATTTGTAAATTTTTCTAAACTTTAAATCCTGTCTTTCCAAACTATATCTTGGGTATGTATATAATTTAATCCTTCTATACTTAATTACCCTTACCTGTGCAACAGAGATAGGTGAGGATTCGATGAAATCAAATACTTAAAAAGTATAACATAGATCAGAGAAGAATGTGTGTAGAAAATAATTTGGAAACAGCACAGGCTTCAGAATCTGACATAATTATACTAAACTCTGCCTTCGCCACATACAACATGAACTTGAATCATTGTTTAACCCTTCTATGTCTCAGTGTAGGTATTTTGAAAATGGAGATGATGATAGTAATAGTACGTTTCTCATTAGATAATTGAGATGACATGAAGCCTCCATAGCACTTCACTTAATGACTGGTACACATTCAACACCAAAAAAAAAATCTACTATTATCACCCAGAGCAGATATAGTGCACTCTCGGATATAGTCCATGAATAAGAAATACTTTCATGGAAGGAAGATGGTTACTAATCTTTTTGAATGGCTATTCATTGACATTCTCAAACATTGTCAAATGTTTGGTCCACCAAATATAACCAATAAAACTCCTTGAAAAGACAAAGCTCATTTCACCCCCTGTTCTAGAAAGACAGAGTACCATTGCAATAGATACTTAGTAGCATCTCAGAGAAAAGAGGAAAAAAAGAAAATATTTATCAAGATTTAAATGTAGTTTAAAATAGGTCATAAAATAAAAGGGGTTAGTTAAGATCAGGTAAGTAACATAATATGATAATTTAAGGATTGGTGGACAAAGTGAGATGAGAATTTTCAGGTAGGAGGTTCAGAGTCTTGAGGTATTAATTATCATTTGATACTTTCCCTTGAAAATAGCAAGAACATTTCAAGGAAGTTCCTAGGAAATACACAACAGTCGTTTGTAGCTTATTTGAGACAATAGTAGAGTTATGCTGATAAAACCAATGGAATAATAACATCATGATAATATGGACAACAAGCTGTGTAGATAATTTCAATTCTAAAATTTTATATCTGGCAATAAAGAGATCTTGCTTTACTAAACTCTGCTTCCCACATCTCCTTCTATCAAGAAAACATGGTTTTTTTCAAATCCTAATCGCATCTTTGAATTTCTCTGTATAATTACTGAAAAATTTGTCTCCTGAAATAATGGCCATGCATGACCTTTTAACCAGCACAACACATAAAACAAAATTAGCCAAACCAATATGGTTTTAGAACTAATATTGAGTAAAATGGTCATTTTGCTGTTGATGACATTTAACAGTGGATTTAATTTCCTCTATTTCTTTCCTCTACAGCTTCACAATTACACTTCCCCTTGTTGCCTTCTCTATTTACAAATAATCTTCAAGCACAGTACTGTTCTGCTTTGTCTTGATTTCCTAAACTTCAAAACTAACAGCCAGTTAGGCACTGACAGAAGCAAATAGCCCACCTATGTGTTTATTAGATTCCACTAGTAATGTTAATAATGATTATTTTAAAACAATACAAATATAAACCCAATATTTCTCTTTCCATGTTGAAATATATGCGGCATGCATAGTGCTGAGTCTATAAAATCAACACTGTTATTTTGGTTTAGTGTTTTTATAAATTTATTTTAATACACCTCACCTGTGTTAAATTCTGGATAAGGCCACACATTATCCTTGGATTAAAAATATGGTGATCTGGACAAGATTATGTAGACTCCTTTTTCTCTGCTCCTCTCAGCTAAATGTAAATAAAATCAGAAAAGGGGGCATAGGAAAGGGGGCACACGGAGAGGTCTGAAGTTTTTAAGAGGAAGCTGGGTGAAGACAACAAGGCTAGACAAACAACAAGGCAACAAAGGCTCCCACATCTGCTTCTCAAAAGAAGGCGACCCAAGCACAGTGTTTCCAAAACCAGAACCTAGCAACAAAAGGAAGTCCAGTTAGGCTTGGTTTCCCCTGAATTGACAAGAGGTCCCTCTGACAATTTCTTTTAAGCCTAGTAGCACTGAAAAGGGTGTTATTAGTAGGAACCAAGCTAAAAACGAGAGAAGCTAATACATTGAGGTTTATCCTCACTGGATCAGAAATATCTCTATCCCCAAAAAAGGCCACCACGTAGCTAGGTGGGACAGCAAGAGGGATACCACTATAAGAAGTAGCTTGACCTTGAAAACCTCTTAATCCCACTGGGCCTGACAATCCCCTTTGGTCCTTCTTGGGTTGCCTTTGGTGCCCCACATATCCACAAAGACATATGTTCCAAAGCACTCTACGTAAATTAAGATAGAATCCTTAGAAGAGGAGCAAGCAGCCCACAGGAAGCAAAGACAAGAGAAACAGAAGAATGAGAACCAGAGGAGAGAAACACAAAATGAATACTAAAATGTGAGACTCACACAGGGACAAGTGTGTGGCCAGGGGGTATCAGGAGAGTCAGAGTATTCAGCCTCAATAAGCTCCTTGCCCACACCCCCTGGGGCATCTCACCACAATGAAGACTCCCTTTTCATACCTGCAGGTACAAAACTAAAAGCACCAGAAACTTGGCCTGGGGAAACTTTTGCCCCTTAAAACAGCATGGTCAGGGACTAGTGGGAACCCAGAAAGAGAAGATAAACCATGCAAACCAAAATAAAACCACAAATCTTCTGAAAATAAACTGTGTGAAGAACCACAGCCCACAAATGTAGGTTGGAACATGTCTGCTAACAAATAGGATGATTAACTATTAAAATAAAGATTTAACTAAGAATCAGAGACATTTAACAGGATGAGCATCTAGGATAAAATATAAAATCCTCTGGCATACCAATGCCAGGAAAATCAGAAATTGAATGAGAAAAGATAATCGCCTTGTGTGAACACTAAGAAGAATCACATTTTGGAATAACTTGATAAAGATTTTAAATCAACTGTCATAAAAGTACTTCAATAATCAATTGAAAATTCCCCTAAAACAAATGAAAAAAGAAAAATTATGTCAATGAAGAAATAGAAGTTATTTTTTAAAATAGCCAGAAAAAAGATAAAATAAGAAATAAAATATTTGTTGGATGGACTCCATAGTAGAGTGGAGGTAACACTAGAGGTGACAGTGGCGATAATAAAATCAGTGAACTTAGGGACAGAACTTAGAATTAAGGCAATGTAAATAAACAATAATGCTAAAAAAAAAATCTCAGGGACTTATAGCACATTAACACAAATCAAAAATAATACATATGTCCTCAGAGTCCCAGAAAGGGAAAAGACAGTGGAACTCAAAAAATTTGAGAAGAAATAATATCACAAAATTTCCTTATAAAGAGCATCAATGCAAATGATATCATATTTCTCACCTGAAACCCTAGGAAGTAAAAGTGGAATGATAGTTTTCAGATGCTGAAAAAAAGAAAGATGTGCCAACCATGAATTCCATATCCACTGAAATTATCCTTCAGAAATGAATGGAAAAATAAAGATATTCTTAGAAAAATAAAAATTAAAAGAATTTATTGCTAGCAGGCAGACACTTAAAGATCACCTGAAGAAAGTACATCAAGCAGAAAGGAAATGATAAATATAGAAATTCTGTAGCACTTGGAAGGAAGAAAGAGCAATCAAAAGAAGAGATGTGTGGGTACACAAAATAGACTATCCCTACCATCAGCATTTTTATGCTCCAGACAAAAAGTATAACACTATCTGATTCTCAAGACAATCACATTTAAATGGGGGAAAGGAATCAAGACCTAAATGTAAATAGGATTTGCAGTTGCATTCAAACTGGTAAAATATTGATACCAGTAATTGGTAATAAGTCACTTATGTGTATCGAAATATCCAGAGAAAACATTTCAAGAAAGTGCATGAAGACATGCTCAGACGCACTCTAAGCAAATTAAGATAGAATCCTTCAAAGAGGTACAAGAAGCCCACAGGAAGGAAAGACAAGAGAAAAAAAATAAGGACCAGAGGAGACAAACAGAAAATCAATACTAAAATGGATGGAAGACTTAAACACTAACACATCCATCTTTAACTTAAATGTACATAGTCTAAATATACCAACCAAAATTGGAAGATTGCCAATATATGTTTTAAAAAATTACTCATCTGTATGTACTTTATATTTAAAAATATAGGCTGCAAAGTAAAAGGACAGAAAAATATATGACATGAAATTAAAAAATAGGAATGGGTAATATATTAATATCTGATAAATTTCAGAGCAAAGAAATTATTGAAGACAAAGTGCATAGTGATAAAAAATTTAATCCACAAGGAGGGCAAAATGATCCTGTGTATTCTTGTCATACAACAAAATCACAAAATACAAGAAGCAAAAGTGATAGAAAACAAAGAAGAAAAAAATCAACAATGAAGGAGGGAATTTCAACACACCTCTCTCAGCAACTGATAAAAGATGCCAAGCAGAAAATCAGCAAGATTAAAAAAGATGTGAACAGAATCTTCAATAGGATCTAATTCAGATATACACCAAAATTTCACTTTAAGACTAAAAATGCATGTATTTTCAAGTTCCCATGGAACATTCACCAGGGAAGATCAAGGCACAACATCTGACCATAGCGGAATAAAAGTAGAAATCAATGACAGAAAGACAACAGAAACATCTCTAAATAATGTGTGGTTCAAAGAGAAAAGTCTGAGAGAAAGTTTGTTTTAATACAGAGATTAAAATCAAAAAGAAATAAATCATATAAACATGTGAGATATAGCTAAAATAGTGCTGAGAGGGAGATTTTAAAGCACTAATGCTCACACAAGAAATAAAAAAACAATTTATATTCTATGTTTTTACCTTAATAAATCATAAAAAGAATGAAATGACACAAAGCAAATGGGAAGAATTATAGATAAAAGTAAATATCCATATAAGATAAGGTAAACACCTTATTGTTCTTATGATCTTGATACTTTTTTCAATTGTTTTCTGTATCTCAAAATTTTACATAGAATATTTTCACATTCAATTAAGAGTAAATTTTAGTTTCAAATATATTTTTGCACAGCACTATAATTATTTGACATACATGACAATGTTTTCATTATAGTAGAATTACCAAGCCAAAATACCCTGATATTTGAAGAAGTTAAACAGAATAAAAATGTGCTCTTCATAATTTTCTAGAAATTCCAGTTACTAGTTTCTGATTAGTCTTTAATGATGAATTTACTTGGTCTATATAATTAAGTCCACATCCTTAGTAATATGTGCTTTCAAAATTCTTTAACTATCTTCTCCTATTTTCCACATTATCACATCCACTCTAACCCCACACGAGGTTAGACTCATACAAATACTTTCAACTGATTTTTGGTGATGGTGCAGAAAGCAATTGAACAGAGCAATTTTATGTTAGTGTCTAGAATTTCCAGGGCTGTGTTGAATAAGAGTGCTCAAGTAAACATTCTTGCCTTTCTCCCTATCTTTATAGGAAAAGATCAGTGTATCACCATTATGCAAGACGTTAGCTGTAAGTTTTTACATTTGTTCATTACCAAGTACAGATAATTCCCCTCTATACCTAACCTGAAGGAAGTTTGTACCTGAGTGGTTTTTGGAAAATCAGACATTAGTATCAGATAAGAGTACTAGGAAAGACAGTGGCATTATCTTGCGTGGTAACCACAAATAATAGGTCTGTGAGACACAATACATGAATTTGCCCTTGAGGATCCAACAGGATGAACCAAGCTGTGTCCGGTCAAGGCATGGAGGCTCAATGGTGGTGGCCCTTGCTAGTAACAGGTAACAAAGTGACCACCAATAACTTCTAGTTTTATCAGGTTTAAAATAGTTTTTCCTTATGTGAATAGTAAGCTCATTTCCCACTGACCTTCATCTTTATTTCTTTTATCCCTGGGGTAATATTTTCTCTAGTTACTGCTAGTTCAGCTGAAAGAAAAAATTTTTCCCCAGTGGGCATTTGTGGCTTTTCCAAGCAGAGGAAACATTAGGAGGTTTGAATGTGAAGAATAGATAAATATATACAATGTGGTTAATCAAGTAATTAGATAAGAAATAATACCCATAATACCATATGCTAAGAACACAGTGGACTCTGACTAAATAAATATTCCTAATGTTTTGGATTATACTGAGTTACTCTATGGCAATGTTTTTATTTAGTTCTCCACATATAGAGTGATTTCTGCTTTTTAGAATTTACTCAATACATCCATTCATTGACATTTTTATTCTTAATTTTTCATTCCCTACTGCCCCTTTATTTATCTACTTATCCCACTCCTTTTATATGACTTTATTTTAAAGAATTGTCCTCATCAGTATACCAGAGCACTCCTTCCTCTTTCTCCATTTTAATTTGTGAGTCTAATTTGTTGTGCAAGGAATTTATGAACCTCCAAACACGGGCTACTTCACACTTTAGCCCAAATTGTAGGTATCAGGCACAAACCGAAAAAGAATCAAAGAGAATGGTGATGAAGAAAATCAGAGGAAAAAAAAGCAAGAAAATTTTTTAAAATATAAAGAGAAAGAATGTAAGGAAAGGAGGGGGAGAGGTGGGAGAGGAATGAGAGGAGAGTTCATGAGGACCCACATGCATGGAAAAGACAGAGACAGAATCCAGAAAAATAACAACCATCAGTCGATGTGGAGTTCAGTCTTACGTCGACACATCAAACTGACTACTTCTGAGATGTACTACAAAAGCAGTAAGTCAGAAAAGTGCTAAAGGAATACAATTGTTTTTTTCAATTCTTTTAAATTGTTGGTATTACAGAAAAGGTCTTAAATTTTGAGCCACAGGCTTACCCTGAATGACAGTTTCTACCTAGAAACATATATATCAATCAGAACTTTTAGATAAAATACATGTTCTCTAGACCTAAAGTAAGTAGACTGGACACATTATCACAGTTGTAACATGTATAGCAGTGTCTCCATTTATTGGGGGTTGGTTTGAATAGGTGGGTCTTCTACATGCCCTGCTAAAGTCCACATACAGTTTTCCAAAGTCTTCTAACCATTGTGAAATGAAAATAAAATAGTAAGCCCCCAGGCAGAATCCAGAGGAACCATTGTGGCAAAAAAAGAACTCAGAAAACTTTAAAAACTCTGGAAAACTAAATTTCCTACCCCTGACCAGTCAAAAGGTCAGTCACCTTCAGCACTGTGCTACTTTGCTAACTGTTTCCAGACTTGTTGCCACAGAAGAAAGAAACCAGTTCCTCAAAACAGGGATCGGAGGACTCCGCTATCAATTCTAACAGACCTCCTTGACACTATGGCAAGACTTCCCTCCCTTATCACAATTTCATCCTGACTGCTGACCAGCCTCACGAAACATTCCTTCCTAATAAATAATCACTGACCACAGACTGGCTCAGACCAGTTTGCAGAGGTCGTACACCAGATGCCTTTGTGCCCTTTGTTTACCTTTTGATATATACAGCCAGTTTCACATGATTTTAATGTTTCATCTCCATCACAGATGAACACGGAATGTATGTAACCTGTATATTTGTTCATTGCACATACATTTGGTCTCCCTTAGAAATGTTCATAGATTTTCTTATAGCCTGCTAAATATGTCTAGATAGCTGACCCTATCAGGTATAAATCCCAATCCCACACCTTCATTTGCAATGTGGATGCTTTCAATTTTTGCCAAAGCTTCAATTTCCCAGCCTGCATGTTATAACCCTTTATAGAAAAGAAATTCTCCTTTCTTTCTCCACAAAACTCAAGATCCGAAACCATTGTCACCACTTTTTGTCCCTATTTCATGTGTATCCTCTCAAGCACCCAGCCAATGGAAGTCTCTGCTCCAGTTTCATAGAGTCCAGACTGTTACTAGCAAGGACACCACCTAAGCCATTGAGCCTCTATGCCCTGATAGTAGAGGCTCAATGGCTGAGGTGGTGGTCCTTGCCAGTAACAGTCTGGATACAGGGTTTTAAATTGTTGTTATCACAGAAAAGGTCCCAAAAGTGTTTAGAACCTCACGGCAAACACAGGTACTGTGTCTCACAGATCTACTATTCCTGTTAGCACTCACAGCGTGGGCCACTGTCTTCCCTACTACTCTTATCTGACACTAATGTCCAATTTCTTCTTCCCTTCTGATCCTTTCTAGTATACCTCTTTAAGAACCTTCATTCTCTGTCTTAAAATTTAAAAACGAAAATCTCTCTCCTATGACCAACACCTCTCACAATTCCTCAGAGACAGAAGCTACTTATTTCCCCCAAACAAAGTTCTGAGGATTAATGTTCTTCCGCATATCAATTGTTACATTCAGAGGACTCCATCTTTACTCTCATGATTAAAGCTTCTGGCTTTGAAGTTCGTGCCACATTCTATCTGTTTTTATTAGGATAGTTTACTGACCCCTTGCACCTACATCTTGTAATGTGAAAATGTGTCACATTGCTCTCAATGCAGTAGTGCTTTGTACGCTCAATCCACCTACCATCTCCGATGTCTTCTACAGGCATGGACGGTAGGCAAACAACTGTACAAAACCCTCTTTTCTCCCAGTCACATACATTTATATTGAATGGATGTGTATGTTTTTCTTTGTTAACCTGTCATTTGTTATAGGAGAATCCTCCACGAACCAAGCATGAGATGAGAAATAAAATCACTCCTCCCCATTCTTATTGCCTATACTATTGTCAAATAGTTACATTAAAGTATTTTGTCCAGATTTAACAATTGCTATCCATAGTAAAGTTAATTTGACAGATGTTATTCTGTGAATTCCAGTGGCAATTTTTTGAAATTTAGCTTTGATGCCTTCTGTTCTCTGTATACACCATCTTTTTGGCCACGATCTTCATTCCATTGTCTTTGTTGTTAATATTATGGACAGCATCTTCATACCTATGCTTTATGTCTCTTAGTTATTATGTCTGCCTTGTAGGCTCCCCAAAACAGCCTTAGAGTTGTAGCTTCTTTGATTAGAGTTTTAGCTTCTTTATTTATTTAGCTCAATTCTCCAAATTCCAAGATTTCTTTTATAAAGAAACATAATTTAACTATCTGAGAATTTCTTTTGTATCAGTGGGCAGGGAGATATCACATGATGCTCCTACAGGGAAGACAAGGTCAGCAACAGAGGGAAAGGTGGGTATTTTAGATACTTAATAAATATTAAAAATGTGGATAATATGCACATATTTATATAAAGATAGCAACATATTTCACCATTAAGTATCTGGAATACATAAATGTGTCCACCACATTTTTTCAAGAAAGTAAAGCATTAAGGAATCTTTTTTAATTGAGATATTACATGTTGAAATATATAAAATAAAATTGTGGTGTATATAGAGGTTGATTTTCTATTCAAAAGGAGGTTCAAAGATACACTTATCCTCTCAGCAATGTGTATAATCCATAAACCATTTTAATAATGTTTTACTTTCTTTTCATAGCCCACCTACTGCTGTTGTTGATTTATGAATTGTAATCATTTTCACTTAAGGCAAGATTTTCAGGTTTGTCCCTTTTTTTTTTTTAGTTATATGTGCCTCTATTCACTGTCCTTTGCATGATATTACATTCCCATTGAAGAAAAGGTCAGTGTAGCAGGTTGAAGTTTTTATTTTACTTTTTTACTTTATTTGAGACAGAGTTTTACTTTGTTACCCTGTTAGAGTTCTGTAGCATCATAGCTCACAGAAACCTTAAGTTCTTGGGATCAAGTGATCATTTTGCCTCAGCTTCCAGAATAGCTGAGACTATAGGTGCCCACCACAACAACTGACCATTTTTAGAGATGGATCTGTCTCTTGCTCAGGCTGGTCTCACTTGCACTTCTAAACTCAGGTGATCCACTAGCCTCAGACTCCCAGAGTGCTAGGATTACAGGCGTGAACTACACATCGGGCCTTATCACTCTTTTTTAATTTGCCTAAAATTTGTTACTGAATTTAGCTTGCCAGAATGTCTTTCATACTTTCATTGTCTGTTCTTTTGTCCATTTCTATATCACATATTAAATAGCAGGGCCCCATCATAAAGCATGACGCCAGGATTGTACTTATCCCAACTGGGGTCTGGGTCTGGTCTTAACGATAAGTATACAACTTCCAAACTCCACCATCCAAACCATGATTTTCAGCTCTTAATTTCTTATTTAGGTTCTATGGGTATCACAGATCACAAATAGAGGTAGAAATGTGCTGGTAGAGAAGGAAGTGCAGACAGCACTGGTACCTGGATGGGGCCCTTAGAAACCAGTGCCTGTGAAGTAGAAGTGTTCTTGTTTTGATCTCTGAATTTAGCAGAATATGACTGAAGAAAATAAAATATTGTAGCCCTCTTTTGATAAACATACATTATATTTTTTGAGCATCAATTTATATACTGAAGAATCATGGATTTCTTAATTAATTCTCTTTTGTCTTGTAGATGTTAAAACAATCTCTTACATGCCAGTCCTATATAAAATCTTAGTATTATTTTTTGCTGTATTATTTTAAGAATTGTAATGGTAAATTGGGAAGAACTATAACTGGGATTATAAGCCTAAAATACTGGATACATGCAGTATCCTCTCCTAGAAATAAAAAATCTCACTCAAGTAGAGAACAAAGTTAGTGTAGTGGTGTCTAGAAACAGAAACCACACATCCAAATTTACATTTTTCACATAAGAAACATCTTAATCAAGTATCAGCCTAGTGATTTAAAAAAATCTATCAAAACTTTAAAAGGTATAAGGAAAGCAAGTTTTTAATATCAAAAGAAGGTTTAAAAATTTTGTGTGGTATGTGGGAAGAGTGTTAGAATAAGAAAAGAAAAATGAGGGCGGTGCCTGTGGCTCAAAGGAGTAAGACCCGCTGGCCCCATATGCCGGAGGTGGCGGGGTCAAACCCAGCCCTGGCCAAAAACTGCAAAAAAAAAAAAGAAAAGAAAAATGAGATTTTCTTAGAAGTAGATTTCGTAGACCATTCTTTGTATTTTCCACATTTCATATTAAGTATATGTATATGTCATCATACAATATAACTCAATGAGAATATCCTAACAGAGATCATATTTGATTTAAAGTCACATTTTATTTTTAATAGAAATATGTAGGTGATGTGAATGGTAGGTATCAGGCAAATATATGATGATTGGAATAATTTAGGATACTCCTTTCGTTAAAGCTTGAGGCGCTTAAGCTAGGATGCATATATCATACTGAAATTTAGTTTGTGTAAGGGTTGTACTTTTTTAAATTGAAGAGTTTTAGAAGAGAGTATTGGACGTAGAAAATCTACAGAACCATGCAAACAAATTCTTAGGCAAATCACTTTTGAAAAAGGAAATTAAAATTGATTCATTTTAAACGACTGTAAAAAAATAAAAACAAAAATGTTAGGATTCCCCCAAACTCTTATCAAGACAGTATGATAAATCTCAGTTGAGTGTGACTTTGTTTTCAGTTGCTTATTGTTTATGTTCACACTACATCTTGAGTATCATGAGAAAGTCTTTATGGAAAGATGAACTGCTTTATAATATAAAGAACACATGTTTAGAAAATAAAGTTCAAGTTTGTAACTTTCTAATGCTTATTTGATTCTTGAAAGAAGTGACCTTCTAGCAAGAAAAATAAACTTCCTATTTTTTCTTTTCAACAGTTTAGAGTTATTTCTTTGGATATTTTGATGCCTTATTCTTTGTTTACAGTTGCTTGTTCTCTGTTAGTATCTGAAGAAAATAAAACATGTTAAAAGTGTAACAAAGGAAACACCTCATTTTTAAAATTCAAAGGATGACTCTAATAACACTTCATCTACTGTTTTATACTCCCTTGCTAGTGTAACTGAGTAAGACATTTTGTTGTTTTCTTTAACTTTGTGTTTTTTATTCGACATTCTTTTGAATTTTTCTTTCTTGTCAGCTCTTGATATGTTATCTTGTCTTCAGCCTACTACTTGGCATTCTCTTTCTGTGGTCAACAACAAAATGACTATTCTCCTGGTCTCTGAACCTTTCAGGGCCTCTTCTAGAGAGCAATCATTCATTTCCAGTTCGCTGATAAGGAACATCTAGATAGATCTGAAAAACGAAAGGAGGAAATTCCTAATAATGCCTCCTCTCTTTCTAATTCTGGTTTTGACTTTTACTCAGTGTGTTTTTGGTGACTGGACCTTTAGTACTGAGGTTTACTGACACATTTTATTTTTTTTTTTTTTTTACTATCTTTAAGTATATAAAGGTTATAATTTTGGAAATATAATTTTGGAACTTACCTAAGGTTGAAGAATAATTTTTTTACGTATGAACATGACTGATATATTTATAAAATGAATACAAATTAAAGATTTTATTTAACTTGTTAATTAGTGAGACAACTGGAAATAAATTACAACTGGTTCAAAAGAGAATCCAAGGAATAGACATATTTATAAATTTGAATTATTGAAATAAATTTACAAACAGATGCAAAACTTACTTCTAATACTGTTAAGGAGAGAACTCAAGTGAATCTCCATTTGACAGAATTTGTTTGCATACCTATACACAGGAATTATTTTGCATTGATATCAGTTATCTACAACTTACAGAGCTGCAAAATAATTCAAAAGTCAATGACAGGCACAGAGTCTCTAATAGACTCAAATAAACCAGAGGCTGTGTTCTAAAGAAAGTGTAATTTTCCAATAGGAATACTTATTCCAAATGTCCTAATTTTTTTACACAATATTAAGCACAATTTTTACTTTTACTTTTTGAATAGTTTTAAAATACATTCTCAAAATGAGAATAGAAATAATGCTTACACTTTTTTCAGAACAGGTAATGATGACACCAAAAGGAATATTTTTTGTACATTCATTTTTGTCATTTAATGTTAGGTAACAGTTTTATATATATGTACACACTGATATAAAATGATGAAACAACTGCAAGATTAACATATGTTTAGTTTATATTAATATAGAAAATGTTTACATTATTTTATGCAAATATTCAGTGACCTAGTAATTGTGTCACCACCATCTGTGGTTCTTGGAAACTTGAAAAGCTCTATCAATCTTAAATGTCTTATTTTTGAGATGTTGCCTCTGAGCTTTGTTCTCCTGCATAGAAAAACATTCACTTCATATACAAGTCTTGGCCTCATGTGTACTCTCCACATTGCTATATTAATGCTCTTACTTGGTTATAACACAAAGTAAAATGGCTGCTGTAAAACAAGTCAGATCATATCTAAGGAAATGATCCTATGAGGTTTTAATTAACTTTGAAAAATTTTATTCATTAAGATATCTGTTCTGTGTAGGGGCAGAAAGGGTGGAATGCCTCATCCCTCATAAGGGTCATGGCTAACACGACCATAGAAAAAGACCAAGAAGAGGAAAGCATAGCCCCTGTATCTAACCGTAGCTTTACATGACAAAAGCTTCCAGAAATAAAAATCAAAGATCCAAGGTAAATCCGTCCATTTTTATGCTTAGATAGAAAGAAGAGTGGATAGCCATGTAGAAATGTGATTAGTCAAAAAGGGAACAATCTAATAAAAACAGACTAAGGGAGAAAACGCAGCAAAACCTGACTTTTCAGATTCTTCTTGCCCTGGCATGGAGCATCCTACCTCCAAGGTATGGTACAAGATCCCTCTAGAACAAGGGTCCTACGACAAGAGTAAGAGAGAATTTCTTTATGGCCAAGTCCTAGACAGAAAGGCAGGGGATGGTTAAAGTGATGGTTCAATTATTTACGGCTGGCTTTGGAGGAAAGAGGTTCCTGTTTCTATGACTCACCTTGAAGAAGAGGAATTCTGGATTTTATGATTGATTTGAGGAGAGAATTAGAGGCAAGAGATTAGAGGGCAGGAGAAGAGCAGAGACCTGGATTCTGGGGTTGTTTATGAGGCCTTCTGATATCCTTTAATTCAATGTACTCAGCATGCCAAAGCACCACACCTATGGATGTCATTTTCTGAGCACCAACAACTGCTATAAGGTCAAATTTTCATTCCTTTTCATCGATTTAATTATTGCATGTAAAATTTTAAGATAGCAATTCCATTATTTGAAAGGTTTTCTTTTTTCTTTTTCCTTTTCTCCTCATAGTACATAACTCTCATGACATTACTTCCTTGAAGCTAAGCCTAATGCCTAAAAATACTAGATTTACAAAAAGTATTTTCTTCGGAATAAGACAGACACTAACAATTGAGTTCAAAACTGACTTATCCTCTCCGCAGGTGGGAGAGTAATCATTTTTTAGAAATAAAGTCCTATGAGTTCCCTGAAAGCTGAGTATGTGTGTCCCATAGTTTAAAAAGATGGAGACTAAAAGCCACTTCACTGACTTGAATGACAATGCGTTTTATGGATGCTGAAAGTGACTTTTCACTCTTTTTTCACTCTTTTGCAAGATGAAAGAAACTGCACACTACCAATTAAAGGGCTGCGGGCAAGGGACTCAGTGAACCTTGGGAAATCTGAGTACCTGAAAGATAAAACACTTACAAATGGTTAGCTAGATTAACTGAAGCATAAAGTCTTCCTTGGTAATTCTGTTGAAAACAAGAATAGAAATCCCTTAAAAGCTAGTAAGTGGAGACAAAGAAAGGGATTAGTAATAATAACCAACTCCCCCCAAAAAGAACCCTCCGTAAAAACACAGTTAATTTCATCACAGGGCTTAGTAAACTATATCATTTAAAATTCCTCAATTTTGCCCACATGCATCTTTTGGGTAAGAGAAGTAAAAACATAATACCCTGGGGTTTTTTGCTTCAAATGACCTAGTTCATCACAAAGTGATATAACATTTTGTTAAATATGTGTTAGATCTTTTTAAAAACCCTTTAGAGCACATTTGAAATAGTTTCTAACTCTGAATTTTAAATGCACATATTCATTTGTCTCAATTTATTTATTTAGCTTAAATAAAACATGCCATTTTTAATGGGTTTAAGTATATTTTTCTAAACTGACACAGATAGACATAAATATTCATTTAAAATATCAGATACTTTTTCTACTTTAAGGTATACCCATTTATTAATTTGAAAAATTCCCATCGTATTTCTAAAGCATCATTTGAATATGTGTTTGCCTATTTGGCAAAACAAATATTTGCCAGAAAAATCTAAATAAAATTATACAGTTCATATTTAATTTTCATATAATTTTAAAGTAACAAATTTGAATTATTTGCCTTCCAAAAATGAGGAGTAAATTGACTATTGCTAAAACACACACAAAGATTAAACAGGGGTGAAACCCTTAAAACTCTATTGTTTCATTATTTTGTAATGGTTCATCTGAACTTATAGTCATCTATACGGGAGAAACGCCACAATTCTCATAGGTGTTCTAGTATAAAGGGACCATTGAATTAAGAAAAAGTGAAATCAGTGTACTGCGGAGAATAGGATTCATTTTATTAATATTTGGGAAAAACTCCACAGACAGTGTTTATTTATTCAGTTATACAGTTTTTCATTTCATAACTTGTTCAATAAATAAAGATTGATAACATTGCAAGACCCTATGCTTCACCATGAAAATTGCTGGTTTTCCCTCTTGTTATATTTTTGATATATAAAATTTATCATTGCTAATAAATAATCTGTTAGTACTACACAGGTAGTCATGAAATTATTCACGGCATAGTATACTGTGCTAGCTCCCTAGTTCCTTACCTAATATATACTCAGGGTGCAAAAAAAATGTATACACCCTGGTAAAGACTTTTACCATCATAAAAACACATGACCATAAAGAACTTACTAAAAAGCAATCAAAGAAAGCAGAAAGTTATAGGAATAAAAAGGCATTACTATAGAATTTTATGAAATCATAATTACAAACAGTAAGACAACATAAAAGAAATAAAGAATTCAAAAAATAAGAAAATAAAGAACAATAAAATGGGAACAAATCTTCACATGTCAGTAATGATTGTGAATGCAAGTGGATTAAATGCTCCACTTAAAAGATATAGAAAATAGACAAGATGAAAGATGGTTAAACATATTTTTAAAAGCATAGTATATCTTTATGCTGCTTTCAAGAAACTCACCTTAATTGTTAAAGACACAGACAGACTGAAGTAAATGGTGAAAAAATATTTTTGATGTAAAAAAATGAAAAGCTAGCAGTAGTAGCTATACTTATATCACATAAAAAAAGACATTATGTCAAAAAAGAGAAATAAAAGACAAAGGTCATATATAATGATAAAAGGATACAAAGTCTTAATATAAAGAAGATACTATGATTACACAGACACACACATATGACAACAGGATCAAGAATCCTAATGTAAAAAGGAAAAAGCATTCCTAAATATAGATGCACACAAAACTGTAGAAGCCAGATACATAAATCAAATATTAATAGATCTAAAGAAAGAAAAAGACAGTAATACAATGCTGTGGAGATTTCTGTATCTCATTTACAGCATTAGACAGAACACCGACACAGAAAATGAACAACCTTAGCATTAAACAGGAATTCAACCCAAATGGACTATGAAGCACTTGTAGAACATTCTACCTAACAACTAGGGAATGCATCTTATTTTTATCAGCACATGAAACATTCTCCAAAATATATTAGGCTATAAGCAAGTTTCAATAAATTCAGAAACATCAAAATCTTATCAAGGACATTCTCAGACCATAGTAGAATAAAACTAGAATTAAAAACCAAGAAGAACTTTGTAAACTCCATACAGTAGAACCTCCATGACAACCTTCCTACACTGACCACTCCTTAACTTGAACCCAACATGTACAACATGTATGTTATCAGTACAGGAGACCTTGTTCTTTATGTTGATCACCTCCATCTATTGACTGGTTTGTTACAGTCCCTTGGGTGGTCAAGATACAAAGATTCTACTATAAATAAATGGAAATTAAACTACGTTCCTAAATGGCCAGTGAGTCAACAAAGAAATTAAAAAGGAAATTAAGAACATCATGAAATAAATGGAAATAAAAAGATAACAGACAAAAACCTATGTGATACAGAAAAAGCAGTGCGAAGAAGGAAGTTCATAGCATTAAATGCCTATATCAGATATGTACAGAGATTACAAAATATGAAGCAAATGTCATACTTATAGAAACTAGGAAAGTATAAACAAACCAAATATGAAATTAGTAAAGGAAAGGAAATAACAAAGATCAGAGTAGAACTAAGTGAAATCGAGACTAAAAATTTTTAAAAGAAGAGGTGACATGAATTTTTTTTTAAAAGATAAACAAAATTAAGAAAGAACTAGTGGACGGCACCTGTAGCTCAATGGAGTAGGGTGCTGGCCCCATATGCCAGAGGTGGTGAGTTTAAACCCAGCCCCCGGCAAAAAACAGCAAAAAAACAAAAAGAAATAACTAGCTAGGTTAATCAAGAAACAATGTAGAGAAAGTCCAAATAAGTAAACCCCCAAGTTTGAAACAGGAAGAAATAGAAAACCTCAATAGAACAAGGAATGAGATTGAATCAGTAATAAAAATCTCTCTATAAAGTCACAGCTAGGACAAAATCATTTTTACTATGGAATTCTAAATTCTTCTTAAATTATTAAATTGAAAAAACTAAGAAGTGAAGATGAGAGAATTATAAATTTATTCTATAAGGCCAGCATTCCCGTTGCCAAATTCAGATAGACACACACACACACAAAAGAAAAGAAAAAAAAAAAAGAAGGAAAGAAAAGAAAATCACAGGAAAACCTTAATGATCATAGATACAAAATCATGAAAATAACTAGTAAAATCAATCCAACTGCACACCAAAAAGATGCGACACCATGGTCAAGTGGGATTTATCCCAGAGATGCAAAGATGGTTCAACATACTCAAATCAATAAATGTGATATATCATACCAACAAAATAAAGTGGAAAACCCCATTTCATCTTATCAATAGATGCACAAAACTCATTTGACAAAATTCTTTGATGAGTAAAGCCCTCAACAAACTAGGCATTAAAAGAACACACTTCCTAATAGTAAGTCCATATATCACAAATCCACAGGTAATATCATACTGAATGGGAAAACGTTGAAAGCATTTCTTCTAAGAACTGGAGCAATAAAAAGATGCCAACTTTCAGCACACCAAGTAAAGAAGTCCAATTATCCTTGTTCATTGATGATATGATGATTAGCACACCCTAAACACTCCACAAAATTACCATTAGATTTCATTGATGAATTAAGTAGCAGGATACAAAATCAACATACAAAAATTACTAGTGTTTCTACATAGGAATGAACTAGCTGATTCTTACAAAAAATGAAATACCTAGAAATAAATTTAACCAAAGAGGTGGAAGATCTCAGCAAAGAAATCTACAACACTGATGGAAAAAATTAAAGATGATACAAATAAATGGTAAAACATCCCATGCTCCTGAATTGAAAAAAAGAAAAATGAATATCACTAAAATGACCATACCACCCAAAGCAATCTATAGGTTCAATGCAAGTTCTATCAATAGATTGACTTTGGTTTTCAGAGAATTAGGAAATAAAAATCCTAAAGTTAATATAAAACTAATAAAGAGATTCAATAGACAGAGCAATAGTGACCAATATAACAAAACTATAGATATCGCATTACCTGACTTCAAATTACATTACAAGGATGTAATAGCCAGAATAACATGGTACTAGTATAATAATAAATACATATTATACATCAATGGAACAGAATACAGAATTCAGAAATAGAGCCACATAATTACAGTCAAGTGATCTTCGATAAAGCCAACAAGAACATACACTGGGAAAAGAACACCATCTTCAATAACTGGTGCTGCAAATATTGGACAGCCATGCACAGAAGAATGAGAGTGGATCCCTACCTTCCTGCAACATAAAAATCAACTTAAGATGTATGTTACAAAATGTGTTTACATAAACATAGAGTGGAATGACATAATGTAGACTAAGAAGGTAAGAGAGTAGGAGTAGGAAGAACTATAAGACATTTGTTAATGGGTACAATGTAAGTTATTTGGTAACAATGACCTAAAGGCTTCATGTGACCGCTTTACAATCTATGCATGAAACAAAATTGCACATGTACCTCACAAATGTATACAAATAACAAGGTAAGAAAAATAACTGCTATTTTCCATGAATGTCTTAAAGACTAATTTGTCCAAATTTTTAAAATATTTGATAGAGTATGCTGTGCTACACAAATTGACAGCCACTATTCTAAAATAGTTTTCCATGTTGATTAAGAAAAAGTCATTTTGTAGAAAGTCAGAATGGTGTTATTAAAATATGTAGTATGATTTTTCAAGGATTGTACAGCAGAGAACGTTACCCATAATCATCCATTTTAATCTTCCATTGATAAAAGCAAACAAGTCAAAGACTAATGAGGTAATTAACAATGAAGACTAAAACACTAAAAAGAGGTAGCTATCCTATCTATGTTTTAAATTCACATGGAATGCTCATATCATAAAATCAGTTAGTTAACATTTTCATCAAGTGAGTATAGTTGTACACAAAGTAACTGCCATCCTAATTCTTTTTATTAAATTATATATTGTCTCAATAATCATACTACATGAACTAACATGTGGCAAAGGTCAATTGACAAACCTTCTCACAAGACTTTAAATGGTGGGAGATTAAAATGTATTGTTAATTGAAAGGAAATAATAAAATATAGCAGTGGCATTAAAATAAGAATATAAATCACAGCCAAAGATAGTTTCATAGCAAAAGGACCAGAGAGGCGAGATGCAGGTTTCTGACAAGATGCACTTTCTCATATAAAAAACCATCATGGGCCCAGAACACTTCAGAACCAAAGACCCCAATATGGAGTCACAGCTGGAATCTTATATATTTTTCTGTGGTATACACAATCCTGCCCCAAATCAACTTCAATGGCAGAGTTCCTGGGGGATCTTATTAGAGGACCACATGTAGATCATTAATACCACTACTATCAATAAATAATTCTAGAGAGTTGCTACAGACTATCCCTAAATGACTAATTTAGCCATGTTAGTTCATTCTACCACGTTTCAATATCCTTGGTGGGAAATGGGAATCTTACTGCTTTTATTATTTTTCAGATTTTCAAGCATTTTGCGCAGATCATATAGTTTTTATCTGAGGATAAGTCAGCTTACTCAAAATATAATCATACCACAAGCAAAACTACAGTTTGTTCAGACTAACATGGCTAATAATCAGCAAAATTAGGAATAGTACCTTGTTTCTCCTAATCTAGTGCAAATATTTTTCATGTATTATTTTCTAGTTGCTTTTATTATTGTAGAGAAAGATGTTAATTTTCTACATTGATGAAGATACAAATTAAAAACTTAGTTTCTAGGAGTATTATATTCCAAATATTTAACTTTTTTACTCTTCTAAAATGTACTGTTAATAAAATACAAATTATACTGAATGGTGTTACTAAGATACTAATTCTTATCACTGAATATCTTATGTTACAAAATAACCTCTTGATCTTGTAATAATAAGCAATATTTTCCATGAGAAATAGTATCTTGAGAAATTCCCATTAATTGTCCTAATTAATCTTCAAATTTTCTATAAATAGGTATTTTATTATTTCTATTTTTTTAGAAGACCAAAGCAACATCAGTTAAGTAACTTTTATGATAACTTACATTTAGTATGCCACAAAGTAGCAAATGGACCTCAAAAGATTGGGAGTTGATTACTGTTGAGACTCAGAATATGGTACCTCAATGTATGGCACTTTGATATGTTGAGTACTTTGAATTAAAGGATACTGGAAGACCTCAAAAGCAAGAAGTTTTCTCTGACCTTTTCCCACCCTACTTTTCCTTCCCCCGTTGTTGTACCCAAAGCAAGTCGTAGTAACTAGAAGTCTTATCCACAATGTGGCTTATAGGAACTAGAGCACGTGTCCCTCAAAGCAAGTCATAAAAACTAGAGAGATCATTTTCTAATGTGTCTTCCCTAAGAGTAGGCCATAGAGCCTCATTCTAGAAGGATCCTGTCCTATGCCTGAAGTGGGAGAGAAGAATGCTCCAAGAGAGGCCAAGAAGAATCTAAACAAACAGGCCTTCTTAACTTTCTATACTTTACTGCCATTAAGTCACACCCTTTTCTTCAATCACATTTCTATAAAGCTATTCATTTTTCATTGAATCTAAGCATTAAATTGGAGTTTGCCATGGGCCTTTCTGAGAAAGTCTCCTATGTAATGTAAAACTTTGTTAAATAAATTTATTATGCTTTTCTCTTGTAAATCTATCTTTTGTTATAGGAATATTAGCTATGCAACTTGAAATGGGTAAGGGAGAAGTAGTACACCTTTCACACCTATACTTAGAAAAAAGAGAAGAGAGAGAACAAAAAAAATGTATGTTTCTACAATAAGCATTTCTCTAAATTATTGACAGGAAGAAATGAGAAATGTCCATTTCCCATTTCCCACCAAGGCCATGTATAAGGTCATGAGTAGACTAGTATAAAATGTGTCATTCACAGAAAGTCTTTAAGACATTAAATTACATTAAATTATAATATTTATAAAGTATCATAATTACTAAATTTATATTTTATTTTAAAGTATTGACATGTTTTAAAGGTTATTAAAACTCCCATTTGTTTTATGGGAAAATAGATGCTGGGCTGACAGCCATAATAACACATGGCCATGAGTAATGGTAGGGGAAGAAGTAGAGTATATAATCCCTAAAACATAGTGGGGGGATGAATGTTGCATATTTGGGGGCAAAGAGAGGGCAGGATGAGGAAAACAAAGAAGTTGAGTATCCAAGGTAAGTGCTCCCATGTTAATGTACCACAAACACATTCTCTTTAGTAGGTTCAAACAAAGGTTCTTTCTGCAAATCAAGAAAGAATTAAGTGTAAGTGTACTTTTTGTTTGTTTGAGACAAGGTCTCAGTATTTTTCAGATTGGTCTCAAATTCCTGAGCTCAAGCAATCCTCCTACCTCAGCCTCTTGAGTCGCCAGGTCTACTGTTGTGCACCATCATCCCCAATCAAGTGTAATGAGTTTTGTTGTTGTTGTTGTTGTTTTTATTTATTGTTGGGAATTCATTGAAGGTACAAGAAACCAGGTTACATTGATTGCATTTGTTAGGTAAAGACCCTCTTACAATTGTGTCTTCCCCCCAAAAAGTGTAACACACACCAAAACCACATATCAAAATAGAGTACATAGGATCCATGCTTCTCCATTCTTGTGATGCTTTACAAAGAATAAAGTGTTCCACTTCCATCCAGGTTAATACAAAAGATGTAAAGTCTCCATTTTGTCAAGTCTAAGTAATGTTAACAAAACTTCTACTTTTCTACAGCTTGATTGCTACCAAATCTTGAGAAACCAAAACAAGGTTCTAGATCTCACGATTTATACAGAAAATAAAAACCACATAGAACAAGGTAAGTTAAACATGAAATCATACTAAGAAATAGATATTTTTCATGGAAATGTGATGTTAAAATTAGAAAATTATATAAGAATTAGTTTACAAAATCATTACAATTCAGTCTCTTAATTTACAGTATGCCATTATGGCATTTTGGTAGGAATGCAATAAAATATCATAATAGTTTAAGTGACTCTGGAGGACAAGAACAATTCTCTCTTTCAGTGACCTCATGAGATAACTTTTGTATTCTTTTTTATTGCATAAAATGACTTTGTCCCACAATATTGCTACATCTGTAAAGTAGGGAGGTTCTGTAGAATGAGCACTGTTATAGTTAATCACTGAGGCCTAGATAGAACCCAAAGTTACAATTGGCAGATCGACATAATTGCTTCATGCATCCTGTAATTAGCTTTCTAAAACAATGGCGTATTTTCATTTCAACTCCTCAAGAAAGGCCAAGAAAAATCATTTTTTTAAGGAATGAAAGCTTATCTATCATTTCTTTTAAAAAAAGAAAATAAATCAAAGACTACATGTTAAAAGCACAGTTTTATTCTTATAGAACTGGTATCTATTATTATTAAATCTATCACCATAGAGGAGAATAGTGGAAAACTAAAATCTGAGATTAAGAAAATCCTTTAACTATTTTTGTCATATTGAAAATAGGGCTCTCCTAATCTCATAGCCTTAATAAAAAGAAGAGTTAACTGTAACTTATTAGGTATGAAAATTAGAAAATAGATAATTAAGCAGACGTCTTAGAGGAAGTTAAGCAAACAAGATTGCATTTATTCATTGAATGACTGGAAGTCCTAAAATGTATTGGCTCTAACCACTTCATACTTCTTTCCTTCAGTTCTGAATTGTGTTCCAAATTTATAAAATGTTTAAAAGTAAAGAATCTTTGGTGATTTATACAGACTGAGAAAATAGAATGTTTGTAATTATATGGACATTTTAAAAACATTTAAAAATGCATTTTAAAAGCTACAAAACACTTTGGATTTTTCTCAGTAACTTGCAAAATTAGTTAAATAGATTATAATTATTCACTGTAACATGAGTGGATATTAGATTGCCCATCAAGATCCTATATTGAATTTTACTTTATTTTGGCTTTATGGCAATAAAACATCGCTAAAATTGTTTCTCTCCACTTATGTAGAGATTCATAACATTACTTCACACACTTCTACAATTTAGTTTTTTCTTTTTACAGGTACATTTGTTATTAAATAAATTACTTTTATTAAAATTCTAAGTCATCTAGTATTTTCATACTTTTAAAAAGCATATCTTATATGTAGTAAATGAAATAGGAACTCCAAAAAGATGTGTTGCCTCAATATACTAATTTTATTTTAGGGGATGAGTCTAAAATAAGCAAATGTTATCAATGACATTTGGTTTTGGTCAGAAAACAATGCATCCTTGATGCTTTGTATTATTTAAGAGTCAATGACTCACATTGTTAAGAATAGACCTCTACAATCTATCTGAATTAAGGCAAAACCGAAGTTGTCCAATAGTAAAGGCAAATCTTTTATGATAAACGAGATATCAACAACTCTACATATAGATTAAGCAGGAAGCTATGTGGTAAATTTTATTTTAAAATATTTTTAAACTTTCAATTTTTTAATAATGAACTTTTTTGGGAATGAAATAAATTTTACTTTTAAAAAACAACATTTTATGAATCCATCTAGAAAAGTATCTAAATTAATGTATAGATAATCTATTTATCATTTTTAAGATCAAAATTTTGCTTGCTGAAACAATTCAGACTGATTTTCAACCATATATTCTAATTTCTTGACTGAATGTATTTAATATTTAATTTTGTCTTGGATCATCAGAGACACCATTAAAAACACAAGTTTGTTTGACTTGAGTTAAAATAATAATGATCTCAAGGAATCTCAGAGGCATTCTGGACCCAAATGACTCTCTCTGGGGCTTTGAAAAATTAAATTTGCAATTTAAATTTTTAAATTTCATTTGCAAATATGTTTATCACTTTTTTCTAAGACACCACCATAGCTATAGAGAGGATTATAAATGAAGAAGACATGTTTACTGTTAATGGACTTAAATAGTAAATTAAAAGATGCAGGATTTCAACACATGCAGAAAACATGACACAAAACAATATTTCAAGAGATCATAAATAAGTAACAGCTCCTATAGACAATGTGAAAAACACTGAGCCAAAGTTCAGAAAGAAAGGGGAACACAAAAATATATTTAGACCATGCAAGGAAGAATGCAGAGGGGATGTCATCTAAATGGCTGAGTAGAGGTGCCTGGCACTTGCCTCCTCTACAAAGAAGGATCAAAACAGCAGGTAGATAATAAGTCAAGTAGAGTGTCTAAAAGAGAATGCTAGAATTCAGCAGGGGAATTACCAGGGACCCTCTGAAGCAAAGGAGAGGGTTGACAAAACTCCCTAATTAAAAAAAAAAAGATAAGAGACTCAATGTGGTCCATGTTTCCTGCAATTCTTCCTACAGGAGAGAGTTTGGGCACTCACAGTCCCTGAGATAGGATAGAGAGCGTCCTCGAGACTGTGTGACTGAATTCTTTCTGAGAGGGAATCAACTAAGATCCACTCACTCCCAGATACCTAAGTAGCTGCAGCATAGCACTACTTTGAGACTATACCCTACACTGGGACCCAATACCTCCTACTCCACCCTGGAACTCCACTGACATCTTCCATACTCACCCAGAAAACTGTGGGGTTATGATAACAGCTGGATCTAGTGATGTGGAAAGGTCCCCCAAACACTAGTCAAAAAGTGTCTAAACCCTGGGACATAGGCAGTACAGTATCTGGAACAGCCTCCCAAACAGAGATAGATGAAGTATATAATCCTCAAGGCCTGGGAGCAACTTGCCCAGTATCATTGCCACCAAGAGGAACCCTGACACCACTGGCACCTGTGTTTGCTGCCTGGAGACCTGAGGACTAGAACACATGGTGTTTGCCAAAACCTCAATACAACGTTCACTAACAATGACAGACTAAGTCCCTAAATAGCTCACAGACAGCACTAACATTGATTATAACTAAAGAAAGAATACAGAGACTACACTACTGTGCTCATGCAGAATCAAGGATAGAACACTCTACCCAATCGATAAATACACCCATGGAAAAACATCTTTTTCTACAACAGACAATCCATAAGACTGAGTGAGTGATGGTTATACTAGATATGCAGACATCAGCACAAGGGCAAAAGAAACATAAAAATTCTCCACTAAAGTTCCCAAAGCAAATAACCTCTATAAAAGTCTTTTAAATAATTAAAAATATCAATGTTAAATAAACTCTACAAGATGCAAGAGAACACAGATAAATATACACAGAAATCAGAAGAATAAGTCATCATTTGAGAAATTCAATAAAACTACAGATACCACAAAAAACAATCAAACAAAAATATTGGAACTGAATAGTTAAATCAATGCAATACAAAAATACAACCTATAGTTTAAAGAATGGACTGGACAAAATAGAAAACAGAATTCTGAACTTGAACACAGGTTTTTTTAAATTACCCAAAACATTGAAGAAATCTTGTGTGATACAATAAAGCAAACAATAAAATGTGAGAGAAAAAATGGGCAAGGGCATAGAAAACTTTTCATGAAGTATTTCATTACTTCATGAAATAATGGCCGAAATCTTCTCAAGTCTTCAAGAGATGTAAACATTCAGATACAGGAAGCTCAAATATTCCCAAACAAATTTAATCCAAAAAGATCTTCTTCAAGGCATATTGTAGTTAAATGGCCAAAAGTCAAAGATGAAGAGGGAATTCTAAAATCAGCAAAAGAGAAGCATAAAGTCACATGTAAGGAAATCATAATAAGCTTAACATCAGAGTTCTTAAGCAGAGTCTTACAGGACAGTAAAGAATGGGATGATATAACCAAAGTACAACAATAAAAAAAAAAAACTGAAAACCAAAAAACCCTGCTAAACAACTTCCCAGACAAGTAAACAGAGGGAATTCATCACTTCTAGATCAGCTCCAAAGAAACTTTTTATGTAAAAGCATAAACTTCACTGATAGAGCAGATTCACAAATGAGAAAGAGAAAGGAATTGAATGTAATACTATAAAAACCCACTACATCATAATGGTAACATAAAAAGGAGAAGAAAGGAACAAAGACACACAAAATAAATGGAAAACAATTAACAAAATGGCAAGATTAAGTTCTCACCTATCAATAATAGCTTTAAATATAAATGATTTAAATTGCCCAATTAAAAAATATAGACTGGCTGAATGGATGAAAATATATGACCTAAGTATATGCTGCCATTAAGAAATCCAGTTGGCTTGGTGCCTGTAATATAGTGGTTATGGTGCTGGCCACATACACCCAGACTGGCAGGTTCAAACCCAGTCTGGGCCAGCTAAACAATATTTACAACTACAACAAAAAATAGCTGGACATTGTGGCAGGCGCCTGTAGTCCCAGCTACTTGAGAGGCTGAGGCAAGAGAATTGGTTGAGCTCAAGACTTGACAATAAAGGTATTTGCACCAGATTATTCATCGCAGCTCAATTCATAATTTCCAAGTCATGGAAGAAGGCTAAGTGCCCATCAGCCCATGAATGGATTAATAAAGTGTGGTATATGTATACCATGGAATACTATGCAGCATTAAAAAAAGATGGAGACTTTACCTCTTTTGTGTTTACATGGATGGAGATGGAAAATATTCTTCTTAGTTTAGTATCTCAGGAATGGAAAAAAAATATCCAATATACTCAGTACTACTGTGAAACCAATTTATAGTCACTCAAATTGCATATGAAAAATGAAACACAACTATAACCTAGGATGAAGGAGGGAAAAGGAGGGAGAGGGGAAGGAAGGGGTGTCAGTTGATAGAGGGAGGGTTAGTAGCGGGACCACACCTATGGAGCATATTGCAAGTACAAGTTGGATTTATCAGGTATAGAACACAAATGTCTTAATGCTGTAATTGGGTAAATGAGGTGAAAGCTATGTTGATTAGTAACATGTAAACTCTCCAATTTGTACAAATAATCAACGAATCCCATAGTGGTATAAATGTATGTAAGATCTATGTACAAATGACTTAATAAAAAAAAAATTAAAAAAAAAAAGAGTTTGAGGTTGCTGTGAGCTGTGACTCCACAGCAGTCCACAGAGGGTGATGTATTGAGACTTTCTGAAAGAAAGAAAGGAAAGAAAGAAAGAGAGAGAGAGAGAGAGAGAGAGAGAGAGAGAGAGAAAGAAAGAGAGAAAGAAAGAAAGAAATTCACTTAACCTATGGAAAGAGGAATAGAAAAAAATCTACATAATCATAAACCAATAGCATGCAGGTTTATAGAAATAGACTTCAAGTTAATTAACATGAAAAAGCAAAAAAAGCCATTATGAAAGATAAAGTGATTATTTCAGAAAAAAGACATAACAATTATAAATATATATGCATTCAATGGTGAAGCACTAAGATATATAAAGCAAATATTCTTAGAGCTAAAAAGAGATACATATACTAATACAGCACCTGACTTTTGGCATTAGACAAGTCATCTAGACAGAAAATCAGCAAAGAACCATGAGATTTTATCTGCACTATAAACTAAATGGTCCAAACAGAAATTTAGACCATTCCATCCAATGAGAAATCTGGAAATGATACAAATATACAGAAATTAAACAACACGACTGTGAATGACCATTGAGTCAGTGAAGAAAGTAGGAAGTACATAAAAAAATTTTGAAACAGAAAAAATGGAAACAATAAACCAAAACATATGTTATAAATGAAAACAGAGCTGGGAGGGAACTTTAGAGGAATTAACATCTATGTTAAAAAAGAGAGAGAGAGAGAGAGAAAGATTTAAAATAAACAACTTAAGAATGTACTTTTAAAAAAACCAAGAACCAGTAAAAGCATGAAAAGTAAGAATGAACCAGACTCAAAATTAATAGACAGAGGGTAAGAATTAAGATCAAAGCAAAACTAAATGAAATAGAGATAACAACACAAATGTCAATAAAACAAAAATTTCACTCTGAAAAGAGAAACAAATTTGGTAAACTACTGGTTAGACTGAAAGAAAAAGAAACAAGCCCTAAATAAACAAAATCAGAAATGAAGGAGACATTACAATTGAGACCCCAGAAACATAAAAGATTATCAGAGATTATTATGAACTACATGTTCACCAAAGAGAAAACCTATAGGAATAGACAAACTTTTAGAAACATACAAGTTACTGAGATTTAACCAGAAAGAAATGTAAAACCTGAATAGACCATTAAGGAGTGACAAACTTGTATCAGTATAAAAAAGTCTCCCAAGAAAGGAAAGTCCATAATTGGATGGCTTTCCTGGTGAATTCCATTCAACTCTTCAAAAAGAACTAATATGAATTTTTCTCAAACTATTCCAAAATATTATACAAGGCCAGCTTTACCCACACACAAACCCAGACCTGAACACACTCACACACATGAAAAAAAAAACTACAACCAACATAGATGAAAATAGATGCAAATATTCACAACAAAGCACTAGAAAACTGAAACCAACAATACAACAAAAAGATAATATACTACAATTAAATGGAATTTATCCAGGAATTCAAGGATGGTTCAACATATACAAATGCAATACATTTAATTAATAAATGAATTAATAAAATGAAAAACAAAACCAGTATGTTTATCTCCATAGATAAAAATTGTTGGATAAAATTTAACATTTCTTTTTTTTTAAATAATTTTATTAAATCATAACTATATACATTGGTGTAATCATAGGGCAGAATGTGCTTCATATCCAATCAGAAATATTTTGATCATACTGTTAGAGATAGCCTTCATGGCATTTTCTTGATCAGAGCACGTCATTTTCTGAATTGTAAATTTAGATAACAGGCAATAATAATCAGGAAGGATTTTTTTATGTCTTCTGTTTTAGA
>CAUYON010207896.1:0-24413 GCA_963573935.1 Arctocebus calabarensis
TTTTTTTTTTTTGTAGAGACAGAGTCTCACTTTATCGCCCTGGGTAGAGTGCTGTGGCGTCACACTGCTCACAGCAACCTCCAGCTCTTGGGCTTCAGCGATTCTCTTGCCTCAGCCTCTCTAGTAACTGGGACTACAGGCGCCGGCCACAGCGCCCGGCTATTTTTTGTTTTGCAGTTCGGCCGAGGCCGGGCTTGAACCCGCCACCTTCGGTATATGGGGCCGGCACCCTGCTCGCTGAGCCACAGGAGCCGCCCGAGCCAGGAGGTTTTTAAATTCAGTTCAACCAAAGTACAGAAAGCTCACCGGACACTTGGGCTGCCAGTAGGGGTCCTGGAGCAGCCATGTTTTTAAGTAGGTAAAAATTTTCTCTAGAATAAAGACTATCCTATTCTCTAGCAGTGTTTAAAAATAAGACTTTTAAGGATCACAAACAACTTACTTCCTAAACAGACTGTAAAACTCTCTAAGGAAGACAAAAAAATTAAACAATTATCAAGGTAATATTCTCACTGCTTGTCATCCAATAATTTTTTTCTAAATATATTAAGAGGCAGTCAATGAAGACTGAAACTGAGAGAAAAATTTGTTAATAAAAAACAGAGCTAGAAATGACAGACAAGCTTTAAAACAGCTATTATTAAAGCTACATATAAGTCCGAGGATTTAAAGGAAAATATAAATACAATGAAGAAAGAAGTGGGTGATTTAGAAACACCCAAATGGAACTTTTGGAGATGAATAAAGTATGTATTATAAAATATGTATAAAGTATTCAGCCACATAATATAAAAAATAGAGACATACTTCACTGGATGGATAGCTTTAACTACAAATTAGAATATGAGGAGGAATTATATGAAAAATGAAGCAGAGAAATGAGAATGCCTTAATAACCTGATATTAAGTGGTCTAATATCTGTATGATTGGAATTACAGAAAGAGAGGAGAGAGTGGTTGGAGTCAAAAATATTGAAGAAATACAGCTAGAAATGTTCCACATTTGGTGAAAGATGTAAGTCTGGAAGACTGACAAATCTCAAGCAGATGCACACAAAGAAAATCATATAATAGCAAATAATAACTAAATGGCTGAAAACTTGTGATACCTCACTCAGGGATCTGTGATAAACTAGCAGGCCCTCTGTGGGTTTGCTTGTCTCTCATTCTCTCCTACATCTGTGTTCTTGGCTTGCATGAACTGCCTGACTTAGATCCATGTGGTCTTTCATCTTTTAGCAGGAGGATCAAGACAGAGAAAGGAATATAAGGATAAAAATAGTAATAACTAGAAAATATAAAGTGAAACATAATATAGTATAACAAAAGCAAATATGTTTGTTATCCTAATAAATGTAAACAACCCAAACCTTTTAATTAAAAAAAATTGACAGGCTAAGCATTTTTTGCACACCTACAAGGTATAAGAGACCTTGTGGGAGGTAAAAATAAGCATTGCTCAGGATTTATATATACATATCTATATACATATATGTATAATATACTTCTATGCATACATATATATATTATAATATATATATAATATATAATATATATATATATATTATATGCTGTATACACACACACACTTCCTAAACTAGGCATGAAAATATTTAATTACAATTAACCCTCTGTTTATATGAATAGAACTTATACTGACTTTTCTGGCAAATTAACCAGAAAAGTTTCCAAAGCAGGATGGTGTGCCATTTCCTGTGGGCTCATGAGACACAACTCACAATATGTATCTTTTATAAAATATGGTAACATAAACAACAAGAGGGGTTTTTCAAAGCAGAAAGAAAAATCTCTCCAGTGCAGCCTAAAAGATGAATGTGGGTATTGCTCAACCCCTCCTCTTTAACTCCTTACTTCTGCCTTCCATGGCATCCAACTAGAATACAAATGTTAGATAAAGAGAAATGATTTTAGAGGAGGAGAAGGGAAGCTGGAAGGTATAACCGTGCTGTCTTCCAGGCCCCCTTACCCTTGACGCAGAGGAATTACTGCAGACGGAATGAATTGTTTGAAAGGGAAGACTGATGCTGGCTTGGGCATTCAGCAGCTACCCATCTTTATTCAACTCCTTTTATACCCCAAATCATCAGATTAAAATAGCTAACAGTAAAGAACAAAGGAAGCAATAGAAACTGCCATAAAAATTCTTCCTTAGCACAAATGTCAGAGAACATGTACACATTTTTCTAAATCAAGAACATTCTGCTTGGGGCTTACCCACAGGGGTGCCAGGCTGTCTGTTCTGTTCACCCACTTCCTTATATGATTAACATAAAGCTATTGTGTAAATTGAGGCAAGGGGGCAAAGTATAGCTGCCCACTGCCCAAGACGAGTTACTCATTCGCCAGCTTCGACTTGGAGAGAGCCCTACGGGACATTCTTTTCCATTGGGCTTTGCTGCTTGCATTTTTTCAGCTAAGCCGCTTCTGTGAAATGGGGGAGAATGCCCCCAAACTCACATCTAGTCCAAGTACTGGAAATGCCCCTTCTCAGGGTCTCCTACCTCAAAGAGCACAAATGAGACTGACTCACCCCAAAGGTGCAGGGTACCATGCCCCTTCATATAGCCATATTCACATTTATTCAGATCTCTACAGATAAAGTGTTTTAAAGTTCTTAAAACTCAACTGTCTAAAATGGGAGTCCAATGATAGTGCTACATGGAAGTTAGCTGCAGTTGAAAACACAGAAAGTATGACAACTTCTTTTGGATATTTATACTTTTGTCTGATGCAAGAAATATTTGACTCATGTTGGAATCAGCATTGCACCATAATCCATCATGACAAATCCTATTTTCCTATGTGGAGATAATTTGAACAGAAAATATGGTTCATCTTGAGCAAAAATAAAGGTGTGTGGTTTGCTAAAAGACTTCTACTTTTATCTACCATTTTACTGAACAAAGAGCCTATCTTCCTGTAATAATCTATTCACTAGAGCTTTCAGTTATACCCAGGAAACACTTATCAATACAATGAAATATGCCTTAAAAAATACATTGAAGTTTTGTTATAAGATAACACAAATGTGTCTTCTAAGTAAATTTTATCTCTTTGGGGTTTTATTATTCTCATTTATATACTTTATTTTTTCTGTAGGTCTTTCCTTTACCAAAATGCTTTTAGTTTATGCCAAATGCTAGATGAAAGTTTAAAACTTAATCAGGTTTGAGCTAAAATGTACTTTCTAAGAGAGGCCTTCTCTAACAACTTACACTACTCACAGAATACCTTACTCTCAGGTCAGCTTCTGGTATGTACTGTTACCCCCTTACATTCCCTTTATAGACCTTATTGCAATCTAAGATTTTTAAATTAAATTACTGACATTTTCTCCCAAAAGAATGTCAGTTTCTTGTCTTTCTGGGTCATTCTTTACCCTGAAAACTACAAATAATGCCCCATACAAACTAAGTTTTACATATAGTTATAGATTTTTTTTTTTTTGAGACAGAACCTCAAGCTGTCACCCTGGATAGAGTGCCATGGCATCACAGCTCACAGCAACCACCAATTCCTGGGCTCAAGCGAGTCTCCTGACTCCACCTCCCAAGTAGCTGGGACTACAGGCATCCATAGCCCCTTGAGCTACAGGCGCCGAGCCTAGTTATAGAATTAATGACAGTAATAATATACTGTGTAGAAGAATGTGTCACTGTGCATATAAATGTGCTATTTTAGATTGTATTTGTTAAATAACTTACAAATTTTTTCCAGATAATCTTCCTAGGATCCTAAACTACTACGTTTCAATTAGATCGGCTGAATTTATAGAAATAGACATTTTTATAATGTATAAAAATATAGCTTGCTTATAAGGATGTCAGCATTTGATTTTTGAGTACTCCAGGTTATGACTCGGGCTTTTAGAAGATTTTTACTAGAAGAGCCTCTAATGTAAAATACTATGGTCTGCTTTATAATAGTATATAGTTTATCTGGTGTTTGAAATTTAAAAATTTTCAGTGTATGTTTTCAGGGTAGGTGGGAAAAATAACGAATAGCTCCCTGATAGCCTATAAAGTTTATATTTAAAAAAAAATGTGAAGTTTTTTGAGGGTCTTGTCAAAAATGACTTGAATTAAAATCCTATATTAAATAAAAATGTTGATTTATCCAAAGTCAGCGAACCATTAAAACAAAAAGACATTAGTGCAAAAGGAGAAAACAGAAATGTTTAATAATTTTGAAAAAAGGAGAATTCAAATAAAATTCAAGAGCTATACATATTTAAAAGCAGTCCAGTCCAAAAGCTGGAAGTGCTCCTTTGTTTCTTTGATAATATCTTACAATAGAAAGGAAGTACCCAGCTGTCTCTAAACTCCAAATTTTGGAACTTGTTATGATGATGTTCAAATACAGCATAAGAATAAATCCATAGTAACATATAACTTATCAACACTGAAGCATAAAGAAATAGAAAACCTTAAGAGACCAAAAATGAGTAAGAAGATTAGATAAAAAATTTTGCAATAAAAAAAAAGTCTCCCATCAAAGAAAAGCCCAGGATCAGATGGCTTTATTGATGAATTCTATAAATGCTTACAAAAAAAGTTATTGCCAATCTTATTCAAACTCTTCTAAAAAATTGAGGAAGAGTAAACATTTTCAAATGCATTGTCAGAGGCCAGAATCATGCTCATAGCAAAGCCAGAGAAGGATCCTAAAGAAAATAAAATTATAGGCTAATATCCTAAAAAATTGAAAGCTTTTACTCTAAGATCAGAAAAAAGACAAGAATGTCAATTCTTACCACTTCTATTCAATATTACTAGAAACCCTAACATCTGAAAGAAGACAAGATAAAGAAATAAAAGGCATCCAAACCCAGAAATTAAGAATCAAAATTTTCTCTGTACATCACATGATCATTTATGTCATTGATTATATATAGAAAATTCTAATGACTACATCAAAAAAGATTTAGAACTAAGAAACAAATTCAGTAAATGTACAGGATACAATATTATCAATACAAAATCCATTGCATTTTTATATATTCATTATGAGCTATCTGAAACATAAATTTTTAAAACTCCCATTTACAATCACATGTAAAAGAACAAAATATTTTGGAATAAATTTAACCATGGAAGTAAAAGATTTATACACTGAAAACCATAAAACACTGATGAAGGAAACTGAAGAAGACACAAATGAATGAAAAGTGATATCATATTCATGGATCAGAAGGCTCAATATTGTCAAACTGCTTATACTACCCAACATGATCTACAGAGTCAAGGCAATCTCTATCAAAATTTCAATGCCATTTTACACATAAATAAGAAAAACAATCCTAATATTCATAAGGCACCACAGAAGACCCTGAATAGCTAAAGCAAGAAGAAATAAACTGTAAAGATCACTCTACCTGATTTCAAAGTATACCTTAAAGCTACAATAGTTGAAACAATATAGTAATGGCATAAAAACAGTCACACAGACCAATGAACCAAAATAGAAAGCCCAGAAATAAATAACCCCCCATGTATATGTGTGTGTATTTGTGTATGGTCAGTAGTCTTTGATAAAGCCACTTAGAATACAAAATAGGGCAAAGATAGTCTCTTCAATAAAAGGTGCTAGGAAAATTGGATATTCACATGCAAAAACAAAACAAAACAAATTTAATCTTTATTTTACACAATATGCAAAAATAAACTAAACATGAATCAAAGACTTAAATATAAGGTCTGAAATCATAAACCCCCTAGAAGATAATATTGGGGAGAAGCTTCATGACAGTGGCTGTAGCAATAATATTTTGTATTTGACATAAAAAGCAGAAGCAATGAAAGCAAAATATTTTTTAAATGTTGCACAACATCAAACTAACAAATTTCTGTACAGTAAAGGAAATTATTGACATGTTCAAAAGGTAACACACTGAAAAGGAGAACATATTTGCAAACCATTTATCTAGTTAGGGACTAATATGAAAAATATATACAGAACTAACACAATTTAATAGCAAAAACAATAATAGTAATAACTAAACTAAAAATGGGCAAAAGACTGGAATAAATATTTGTCAAAATAAGACATATAAATGGCCAGTAGATATTTTGTATATGAAAAAGTGCTCAACATCACTAATCATCAGAGAAATGTAAATCAAGACCACAATGAGATATGACCTCATATGTTAGGATGGTTATTTTCAAAAAGTTAAAATATTTGCATTTTTCTGATGCTTAAGGATGATGAGCATTTTATCATGCATTTTCTGGCCACTTTAATCACCTTGAAATATCACCTAAACCAGGGAAAAGACTCACATTGCAAAGTCCCAAAGCTACAGATGCTAGCGAGGGTGCAGAGAAAAGGGGATACTGTTGGTGGCACTGAAAAAAAAAATGCATCCTTTTTTGGAAAGAAGTATGAGGAATCTTCAAAGTGTTAAAAGTAGATGATCCTGCAATCCCTAGGTACTATATATCTACCCAGAAGAAAAACTCTCATTTTACCACAAGGACATATTCACTAGCATGTTTATTGCAGCTCAATTCACAATTGCCAAGATATGGAATCCAAGTGCTCACTAACCTATGAATGGATTAATAAACTGTGGTATAAACTGTGGAATACTCTTTTACCACAAAAAAAGATGGAGACTTCACAACTTTTTCATTTGCCTGGATGGAGTAGGACAACATTCTCCTTAGTTAAGTATTTCAAAGATGGAGAAATAAGTATCCCATGTACTGAATACTAATTTGAAACTAGAATATAAACAACTACAGGCCTACATGAGAGGAAAAACACAAATTCAAGAAGGGTGAGTGGGTGAGAGGGAAAGGGCTCAATAAATTCCCACCTAATGGGTAGAATTTAGGGGTTATATGGCACATTTCCTGGGTGAAGGATTCAAATATGACTTGGACTTTTCCTAATAAATGCAAACAATGCAACCAAATTATATGTACCCTTGTATTAAACTGAAATTTAAAAATATTTATTTAAAATTCCCAAACTTGCTCTAAAAACAAACAAACAAAAAAAACCCCAAATCCACATTAAAATATAACAAATGTTAGCAAGGATGTTGAGGAAAGGAAATCTTTATACACATAAATTGTTGGTAGGAATGTAAATTGGTTTGGCCATTATGGAAAACATTATGGAAGTTCTTCAAAAATTAATAATAGAACTACCATATAAACTAGCAACCTCTCTTCTGGGGATATTCCAGAAGAGATGTATCCCAAGAGGCAATGAAATCAGTATGTAGAAGAGACATCTTCCCTCTCATGATTCTTACAGCATTATAAACAATAGCTAATATGTGGAATCAACCTAACTGTCTCTGGATAGAAGAATCAATAGGGAAACGTAGTATGTAATTGAATAGTATTTAGCCTGAAAAGGAAAGAAATACTACCCTTGTGACAGCATGGGTGAACCTAGGAAACGATATGCTAAGCTAAAGAAACCAGAAACTGAACAACAAATGCTACAGGATTTCATTTATATGTGGAAACTAAAAAAAGTAGAATTCATAGAAAGAGAATAGTTACCAGTGACAAGAGGATGAGAGAAATATGAGATGTTAGTCAAAGTGCAAAAACCTGAAGCTTTGAGAGGAATTTGGTAATTATCATTAATAATAATATATTGTATTTTGAACTTAAAATTTGCTAAGCAAATACATTTCATGTATTCTCACCATACAGCAAAGTTAACTATGTGAGTTGGTAGATAGCCTAGTTAACTTGATGTGATAATCATTCTGCAATGTACATAGAACATACTGTACATCAAAACCTCATATTGTATACAAATAAAGCTGAAAATGAACAAAAAAATCCTCACAAAACACAAAACAAAAGAACAGATTTTATGCCATTTCAAAACTAACTATGGAAGTAATATTTCACTAACAATCTTAGAGAAGATCCTCATCTTCTAAAAGTATTTTTCTGTATTCTCTACCATTACTATGTATCATAATATCCCCCATCTATGAGTAGACTTCTTAGGATGACGTTCTTAGAGAAGTTTCCAATGGTCTCACTTGGAGGCATGGCCTCCATTTTTATATTTGAGACATCCATGCCAGGAAATCATGTGGATTATAGATGCGTCCCTATGATTTAAGCTTCCCCTACTTTATATTTTAATTTTATGTATGTCCTCCCAACATCCAGGAGCCATTTATCAAAATTGCTAGGAGAAAACTAAACCACTTCTCCAGGGAACAATAAACATTGCAGATAAAAATGCACAATGTGATGGAAGCAAATAGGATCCTTATGCCAAGGATGAGGTCACCCAGTCCATTCAGCTGTCTATAGATTCCTACCTAAGAAACAGAAATATAGAAAATTCTGGGGAGTGGGGCAGCATCAAATATTTCCCCCATCAACATAAAGTATTTGAAATATTTTTGAGTACCTGGACTCCATGTGTTAATATTATGCTGCTATAATATTAATAATCTTCAGGGATGACATGAGTCATTAAAAATGTTTTCATTTCTTTGGGTATTTTCTTTTTAATATGGGTGAACCACGTACAATATAAAACTTCTTGATTAGAAGAATCCCTGGTGTTTTTGAGATATTAGAATTGCATCATCTGTAAAGAGTTAAAGTTTGATATCTTCTGACCCTATGTGGATACCCTTGATCGCCTTTTCTTGCATAATTGCAATGGCTAAGTCATCCTTTACAATGTTGAAAAGAAGTGGAGACATTGGGCAATCTTGCTTGGCTCCTGATCTGAGTGGAAATGATTTCAGTTTCACTCCATTCAATACGATATTGGCTGTGGGGTGCTGTAGATGGTCTCTATCCCTTTAAGAAATATTCCTTCTATACCCATTTTCTTAAGTGTTCTGATCATGAAAGGATGCTGGATGTTATCAAAAGCTTTTTCTGCATCAATTGAGAGATATGGTCTTTGTTTTTTAATTTGTTTATATGATGAATTATATTTATAGAGTACATATATTGAACCAGCCTTGAGACCCTGGGATAAAACCCTCTTGGTCATGGTGTATAATTAGTTCGATGTGTTGCTGGATTCTGTTTGCTAGGAACTTGTTGAATATTTTTGCATCAATATACATTAGTGTTATTGGTCTATAATTTTCTTTTCTTGTTGAGTCTTTTCCTGGTTTGGGGATCAAGGTGATGTTTGCTTCATAGAATATGTTGGGTAGTATTCTTTTTTTTTCTATATCTTAGAAAAGGTTGAGTAATATTGATGCTAGTTCCTCTTTAAAGTTTTGATAGAATTCTGATGTGAAGCCATCTGGTCCTAGGCTTTTCTTTTTAGGGAGATTTTGTATAGTTGATGCTATTTCAGAACTTAATATAGGCCTGTTCAACATTTCCACTTCATTCTGGCTAAGTCTAGGAAGGTGGCATGCTTCTAAGTACTGGTCTATTTCCTTCAGAGTTTTGTATTACTGAGAATAGGATTTTTTAATTTCTGAGGTGTCTGTTGTTATTTTATCTTAACCATTTCTGACTGATGGAATTAGAAATTTTAGTCCTTTTTTCCTGGTTAGAGTAGCTAAAGGTTTATGTATTTTATTGACTTTTTCAAATACCAACTTTTTAATTTATTGATCTGTTGTATAATCCTTTTCTTTTCAATTTCATTTAATTCTGCTCTAATTTTGTTTATTTTTTTTTTCTTCTGCTGCTAGGTTTGGCATTGGAATGTTCTTCCTTTTCCAGTTGCTTGAGAAGTCCCAAGGAATATAGAGCAGTGTCTTAGGTTACAAAATCAACACTCATAAATCTGTAGCCTTTATATATACTAACAATAGTCATGCTGAAAAAACAGTCAAGGACTCTATTCCATTCACAGTAGTTCCAAAGAAGATGAAATATTTTGGAGTTTACCTAACAAAGGACATGAAAGATCTCTATAAAGAGAACTATGAAACACTAAGAGAAGAAGTAGCTGAAGATGTTAACAAATGGAAAAACATATGCTCATGGCTGGGAATAATCAACATTGTTAAAATGTCCATAGTACCAAAGCAATATACAATTTTAATGCAATTCCTGTTAAAGCTCTGCTATCATACATTAAAGATCTCAAAAAAAGAATACTTTGTTTTATATGGAATCAGGAAAAACCTCAAATAGCCAAGACATTACTCAGAAATAAAAATAAAGCAGGAGGAATCACGCTACCAGAACTCAGACTATACTATAAATTGATAGTGATCAAAATAGCATGGTATTGGCACAAAAACAGAGAGGTAGGTGTGTGGAACAGAATAGAGAACTAAGAGATGAACCCAGCTACTTATCATTATTTTATCTTTGACAAGCCAATTAAAAACATTCAATGGGGAAAAGATTCTCTATTTAACAAATGGTGCTGGGTGAACTGACTGGCAACCTGTAGAAGACTGAAACTGGACCCACACCTTTCACCATTAACAAAGATAGATTCTCACTGGATTAAAGATTTAAACTTAAGACATGAACCTATAAAAATACTGGAAGAAAGTGCAGGGAAAGCTCTTGAAGATATTGGCCTGGGTGAATATTTTATGAGGAGGACCCCCTGGGCAATTGAAGCAACACCAAAAATACATTACTGGAACCTGACCAAACTAAAAAGCTTCTACACAGCCAAGAACACAGTAAGTAAAGCGAGCAGGCAGCCCTCAGAATGGGAGAAGATATTTGCAGGTTATGTCTCTGACAAAGGTTTAATATTCAGAATCCACAGAGAACTGAAACATATTAGCAAGAAAAGAACAAGTGATACTATCTCAGGGTGGGTAGGGGACTTGAATAGAAACTTCTCTGAAGAAGACAGGCCCATGGGCCTACAGACACATGAAAAAATGATTATCATCCTTAATCATCAGAAAAATGCAAATCAAAACTACTTTGAGATATTATCTAACTCCAGTAAGATTAGCCCACATCACAAAATTCCAAAACCAGAGATGTTGGTGTGGATGTGGAGAAAAGAGAACACTTCTACACTGCTGGTGGGAAAGCAAACTAATCTGTTCCTTTTGGAAAGATGTTTGGAGAATACTTAGGGATCTAAAAATAGACCTGCCATTCGGATCCTACAATTACTCTACTAGATATATATCCAAAAGACCAAAAATCACATTATAACAAAGATATTTGTATCAGAATTTTTATTGCAGCCCAATTCATAATTGCTAAATAATGGAAGATGGCCAATTGCCCATTGACTCATGAATGGATTAATAAATTGTGGTATATGTACACCCTGGAATATTATGCAGCTCTAAAAAGGTGGAGATTTTACCTCTCTCATGTTGACATGGATGGAGCTGGAACATATTCTTCCTAGCGAAGTATCTCAAGAATGGAAGAAAAAATAGCCAATGTACTCAGCCCTACTATTAAACCAATGTGAAAGCTTTAACCTAAGAATTATAGCCTAAGAATATGAGGAAAGGGGATGGGGGGAGGATGGGTGTAGGGAGAGTAATTGGTGAGACCACACCTACTGTGCATCTTACAAGGGTACATGTGAAATTTACTAAATGTCTTAACACAGTAACTAAGAAAATGCCAGGAAGGCTATGTTAACCAGTTTAATGAAATTATTTCAAATTGTATATAAGACCAGCACATTGTACCCCACAATTGCATTAATGTATATAGCTATGATTTAATTAAAAAAATCTTAAAATTAAATAAAATAAAACCTCTTTATTTAATCTGAGGCATTCCTGAACTTTTAAGATATACTGGTTTATAATATTATTTAACTTCTATTAGATAGCTATGTGGTATTGTATAAATTATTAAATTAAGACCAGTATGATCTACCATGTAGAGTTGCTGGGAGAGTCAGATATTATTTATACATTTAATTTATGTATAGCTCATGGTATAGTGGTTTGTACATAGAAAGTATGGCCCATTTTACTAATTAACTTTCTTATATAAGTATATGATAACTTTTAGTTTTCAATTAGTTATCAACCCTTAACTTATTAGCAGTAAGTCTATTATCATTTCCTTAAGACATTTGACCACCAATTCTTAGTGATTAAAAAAATTTCAGGGGCCTCCTCAATTCAAAAGGAAGTTATTATTTTCAGACAGTAAGCAGACAAAAATAATTGATCCATTGTTGCTCTTAGTCCCTTCCTCTCAAACAGCACGGGAGCTGTTGGATGACAAGAGTATGAGGAATGATGATTCTCCATTGCATCAAGTTTACTCCTCCTGACCCCGTCTCCTGCTGTGTCACAGTGATGTTCCACACTGAGTAGCAAAATTATAACCCTTTTTATTCGTGCACCTATACTCAATTATTGTGCTACAAAACATAGCTATTATGATTGAAATTGGGTGTGCTAACATCATCTCTCCTCTTATGTACTTCGGTTGCTAGGTTATTCGGCAAACATGCTGCCAGCTAAGTGCATTTTCTTTTTGTCATCTCTGCCAGCAGAATAGCCAGGAACTTGAAAGAAAGGGCATTATTTTTTGATAGCACTTGTCCCTTAATGTATGGATGAATGAATGAATGAATGAATGTTCTCAGACTCTAATATTGAATCTCATGGAGAATGACTAGAAGTTTTGGACCTTTTGCTTTCAAAAATCCTTAAACAAATTGTTCCAACTCTTTTGTCAAGATCAGCTCTGCACAACAAAGATTTTATTTTGTAAGAAGTTTGCTCATTTCAGGTGGCAAAACTTAACACTACCCTCTTCCAATCGGACAAAGATGCCCCTTCTCTGTGCTAAATAAACATTCTTTATCAGCAAGCCCATACAATATATTATTCTCAAGAAACAGAAGTTCTGCTTCAAAGCGATGGTTCTTCTTTTTAAGGGTAGACAGCTAGCAGTTTCTTTGACCTTCATAGGGCAGGCTGTTTCTTTGCTGACTTAACAGACATAATGTTTCAAAGCCATGATTATGACTATTACATTTAGAAAAAGTGCCATTAAAATAATCTAGTGTTATTACTAATGGGGAAATTTTTATTTATCTGGAAACTTAATATATATCTATGATAATATAATATATATTATTCATGTATATATGAATAGTATTTCATAATGCTAAATGAAACTGTACTAAAATATGATCTCAGGAAAGAGAATGTTAATTTTAAGGAATTTATTAGTGCTTCTAAAATACCAGTAACCCTCAGGCACCCACATTTACACCCAAAAGTTATAATCCTTTATGGCTGAATTGGATGAAAATGAAACACAGCAATAAAAAATATGGAAACAGAACCCTTTTTAATACTATCTATGGTATAATATTGGAGTCCGCTTGTGACCGAATTTGAAGGGGTGCCTAAAATGAGCATATTGTTGATGAAATAATATATCAAGGCAGCCTTATTAGCTAAAACTAAAACAAAAAATTCTGGCAATTAGTATGATTCAAGAGGTCAGGCTGCTTTTTTCTCCTATATACAACCAGTGGCTTGAGAATCACTAGCTACAGAGACTTGAAAGGTATTTCTGCATTGGTTGGAGGATTATAATCCATAAGCATTAATATCCTTCCCAATCCAACAAGTCAACCATGATGCTTGTAGGTCTTGGTGTAGACAATATTTAGTATCTAGTATTAGGATCTAATCTCGACTACATTCCAAATAAATTTGCAAACTCATCCTAGAAAAAAATGCTACACACTTCATTGCTGAATATCACTATGGTCACCTTCAATGTACTCCCCTTAGGAAGCTAAGATTTGACACCAGCACTTAGTCCATCCTTCAAAGCAATTTTGAACTCTCTTTCTGGAATGAACATCAGAATTGTAACAGTAAAGCACACAAAAACAATAATGAATGCCATTCAGCAAGACACCCCACATATCAACACAAACACAGCTATGAGCCTCTGAGGTTATGGAACAATGCCAACTTGTTTGTCCAGGGCTGCTGATATAAGTGCCCGGTGGCCAGTTCACAAGCTTAATTGTCAGACTTCATACAAATAAGAGCTATGATGGTCATTACAGAAAGAGTTCCAAAATTGCTTTGAAGGATAGATGAAGCACTGGCATTGGTGCATAGTTTCCCAAGGGGAGTAGTTTGAAGGTGACTGTAGTGATATTCATTGATGAGGTAGGTAATATTTTTTCTAGGATGAGTTTGAATACTTAATTGTCATATCTCCTATATTTCTGCCTAAAATTAAAAATAAATAAAAAATTTTAGCAGATGCACATTTGAATCTTTATACAATGCAATTATGTATCAACCACACTGCCAAATGTTTTTGTGGGTTGTTTTTCATGGAGATAAAACATACCCAGGCAGAAACTTAATTTTCGTTTTGTTGAGGTCTTCCTTTAAGATTCTTTCTTCCCTTAGTATGATTTCATTAATCTTTCTCCTTTTTCTTTTATTTGTTAATATTTCTCTTGATCGAGGCCATTTGCTATAATTACAAAAAAGATTTTCTCTCTTTCAGTCCAAACCATTTTCTTTTTTTCATGAGTGCTTTGTGTACTTCAAATCTGAAAGATGGAAACAGGTAAAACCATTAAAAAAAATAGTAAGTAACATAATGGACTCTTTTAAGAATTTTGTATGAATCAAAGTTTATCTTTTGAAAGCATTTTGGTCAGATTATCCATTATTTTGTTGCATTCCTAGCATAGTCAAATGGTGGTCTTATGGTTATTTTTACATTATTACTTATTCTCCATGTCAGTAGAACACAGACAAGCAAGACCTTCTAATACATAAGTGGAATGCTGTGCCCTGGTTCAATTTTACGACATTTGTGTCAATCCTACATTTATTTGCTTACTTGTCTATTTTTTCCTGCCTTGCCCTCAAAGGGATTATCATGAAAATGGGTTAGTATTATAGCAAGCCACTGGATTTATGAGACTAAAGTAATTGAAGCCTTTATCTTATTGTGGTTTGAGGCTCCTACTATCGCTATTCCCTTTACTGTGGTCAATATGTGCTCAGAAATTGGTTGTGGTTGAGAAGTTAGAGGGAAGGCTTTAGTGACTCCAGTGAAGTGGAGGCTGGATGAAGGCATTTGGTCCAAAAATTAAGTGTGAATAAGAATCACCTGAGGGCCTTGTTAAACCAGCGTACTGAGCCCCTTCCCTGGGGTTTCCTTCAATCAGTATGCCTAACAGGTTCCCAGGTGACACAGCAGCTCATGTCTCGGAGATAAACTTTGAGAATGACTTTGGTATGAGCTTTCATCTCACAATTTTGTCTGAGTCTAGCTTTGGCCTGTGGTTGTGGTTCTTTCTACAGCTTTGGGGTTCTTCCATTCAATAACTTTTCCCTTAATTTAATGCACATTTACAGCAAGTTTAGGTCATGTCTTCACCTTTTATTATGAAGCAATGTCAAACACTTTCTATGGTAGAGTGGGAGTGGATAAGTGGGAGAGAAGCAGAGAAATACAACTTTTATCTTGTACTTTGATTGCTGTTAGTGATTCAGTTGCGGGTCATGGAGAATTACAATTCCATCAATAGAGAATGTTTCTCTACATGAAGCTATTCCTCCTTTCAAAGTCACATTGCCTTGGGGATTTGAAGGTCTACTGAATCCTGAATATTTTACTTGGCCTGGATACATAACTGAATATTTTATTTTGTCTATTAAGTATGTTCAGTAATTCTCTCTCTACCTATGCTGACTCCAAAGGTTACTATAAAAAGAACTGCAGCTCATTTCCAAGTCCTCGGGCATCTCTTTAAAGTGCAACCTTTTTAATACCAGTTTTCAACCTTCTTGTACAAGTTTCAGGGTCCATTTGGTCTTTTGACTCTTACCTGTTTTGGACTTGCTAGCTGGCCTCTTTGACTTGATGCTTTCATTGACCTTTTGCTTCCCTTTAAAAATCCAGCTAGCCCCTTGTTTTGTGTTCTTAAATCCCCACCAATCCCATTTCACCTCTTTCCTGTAAGTGTTCAAAGACTCCACCCTGTCTTGGTTTCTGGCTCTAATTTCTCTATATGTTTAGACAGAACTTAGTATATCATTTTCCACTAACTAGGGGAGAAGACATGTTGTCTAATACTCAGAGAAACCAAATTCTAGGGCGGCACCTGTGGCTCAGCGAGTAGGGCGCCAGCCCCATATACCGAAGGTAGCTGGTTCAAACCTGGCCTTGGCCGAACTGCAAAACAGAAAAATAGCCGGGCGTTGTGGTGGGTGTCTGTAGTCCCAGCTACTTGGGAGCTGAGGCAAGAGAATCGCCTAAGCCCAGGAGTTGGAGGTTGCTGTGAGATGTGTGACGCCGTGGCACTCTACGGAGGGTGATAAAGTGAGACTCCGGCCCTACAAAAAAAAAAAAGAAAAAAAGGAAACCAAATTCTAGAAAATAGCTACTGTTATATAGTATTGAACTTGCATGCACATTTTTCAAGACTGCTTGAACTCAATATATATCCATTACCAAATTTTCGCTCTTAAGTCACAGAAAATCCACCTCAATCTTAAACATACGAATTTTGTGGCTTACATAAAGTGAGACATTGGGAAGAAGACTGACTTTAGGTGCAATTAAAAGCAAAGTTTACAATAATAATAATTCCTAGCACTTGGGGAGGCTGACAAGGTGGATTGCCTGAGCTCAGGAGTTTGAGACCAGTCTGAGCAAGAGCAAGATCCCATCTCCAAAAACAGCTGTGCATGGCATTCTGTGTCGTCCCAGCTACTTGGGAAGCTGAGGCAGATACTTGGGAGGTTTGAGGCCAAGAGTTTGAAGTTGCTGTGAGCTATGACCCTTGGCACTTTACCAGGGGTGACAAAGTGAGATTCTGTCTCAAAAAAAATAATAATATCTACCCAGGGCGATAAAGTGAGACTCTGTCTCTACAAAAAAAAAAAAAATAATAATAAAATAAAATAATAGTACTAGTGGTTACTGAAGATGCCTAACCAGAGACATTGGTTACTAGATCATTTCAGAAAAAAAGGAAAAGTTTTAGATTAAAAAACAAATAGATTGGGTGTAATTCTGAGGGAAAAGCGCCAGAACCTACCAGAGATTCTATGAAAGAAATTGGAAGTTACAGAACAGAACAAGGACAAGATAATGGCAAAGATTAGCCCCTACAGGCTCATAGCGTGGTGAGGAGGTGGGGGTTTTGTTTCTCTTTCCCTCACACAAAAGATAAAGGGGCTCCTTCTGTGTGTACAAAAGATAGAGGTACCCTTCTTGTATTTACTGAACTTTTTGGAAAGTGTATCTTTACCTATTCTTTCCCTCTCAGACCACAAGATATCAATATTTCTGATGTTATGTTATCTGATTCCCTTTTAGAAATGCATGAAGCCAGAGAAAATGTTTTTTTGCTGCCACCAGTATTTATAAAAGATATGTAATATTTAGAGATATTGCATTCATCTAACAGAATTCTTTGGTCACTTGTTCCTGCTATATTTTCCTAAAATCAGATGAGGTTTGGAGTTCAAACAAGAATATCTGGAGGTATAAAATGGCACCAGTGACAGTCTGGGGGAAACAAAAACCCAGGGAATTTTACCTTGCTGTAGGCATCAATAAAATATGTGCATATCACAAGCTTTAGAATCCCTTATGCTAAAAGTGTGTAGAAGAAAAGATTGGCAAAATTCATTACATTATGAAAAATAATAGGAACTAAGCAAATAATAACATTGTTCTATAGCCATATTCTATTTTAAGGTATCTTTCACATCTGTGCATAGAGACATCAAAGTGGTCCCTTTAAAAATGAAGTCAGATTGTTTTGCTCAACTGATGAAACTCCCCCATCTCTTTTAGAATAAATCTCGAGTCACTGCTGTGGCCTGAACAGCTGTGAATGCTCTGGCTGTTACTTCTCCAGCTGAGTGGCCTGCCACCTCACTGCATCACTCCCTCCCTGTACTAGCACAGCACCAGCTAGCTCTCAACACCAACTGTGTCACACTCAACATGTGGCTTCCAGGGAGATTTCACGTGTCCTACTCTCTCTGCCCCATAAGTGATCTAATACATCTATTTGGCTTCCTCCTTTACTTCATTAGTAAGGCTCTGCTCCAGTGTCATCCCCTCATCTAATGTGTAACCCCCACTTATGGCTCCTTATCTTTGTAGCTTTCTTATTTTTTTCCCCTTTATTGTTAGCTCCAGAAAGTAAGGAATCAGCTAGTTTTGAAAGTGCTGTACACTTAGAACAGTTTGCAACCTGTATCTGTCTTTCCATAATTATTTGTTAAATTAATGAATGAATTTGCTTTACATTTTACTTTATTTTTTAGTAGCTTATGAAGATTTTCAAAGTGACATTTTAGCACAGGTGAAAATTTGTGAGTTGTATGGAAATATCTTTGGCAGTTAAAGAGGGACAACAATTCTGGTTCATGTAGGTTTCCTAGGAGACTGATATTTTCTTCTGTGACATAGCTTAGTCGTAGTTTGAGCCTTGCCTGTGGTGTTATAAGAAACACTTATTCTGACCTTCTGAAGGGCAAGAACTTCTATGAGACCAGTCTTGACAGGAGAAATGGTCAAAGACTGCCTCTAAATAGACTAGAAAAATCAGAGGTTTCTGAGATGGAGTGTTTTCCCTTCTTTAGGCAAGGTATCCTGTGGGTTAGGTTCATTGTCCAGCTTTCAAACTTGACTCCCTTTAATTATACATAATATTTTTGTGGGATCCTTCATTATAGACTTCAGAATCAAGCCCTTCAACTTCCCCCTTTTATACTTTGGAAGGCTGGGATTTGAAAATCCTGCACAAAACATTTAAATGTTTATCTCTTACATCTGTGTAAAGCATACTACATTTTCTGAATCAATTAACAGACCAATTGCATTTTTCTTTCCACCTGGAAACTGGGTGAGAGATGGTTAAATGTTTCCCTCACAGGAAGAACTAGCTTTGAACCTGCATAGATAAGGATCAGTTATTTGTATAATATTTGAGAATTCAACTGTCCATATAAAATTGGAACCATAAAGTTATCAAAGATTCAAGATTACTTCTGGCTAGTTTACCTTTTAATTGCATCATACAAGTCCAACAGAAGCACAGGATTGAAGCAAGACATGGAATGAGGAGTGGGGCGGGGGGTGGTGGCGCTAAGTGTGTTCTAGGTTCATGACTGAGAAATTAAATGACAGGTTTAGCTACCTTTCATGTTTTCTGAACTTTAAAAACTTACCTATTATTAGATAGTATTTCAAACCCAGCAGCTGACCTAAATTCTTAAGGAAACATAGACATCAGAAAAGCAGTCAGTTAGCTGTGTTGAGTCCACAGACTGAGGTTTGAGTCTTTGGAAACACTGATTCATAGTCGATTGGAAAACAGCCTTCAGGAAAAGGCATGCCGAAAACTTTCCTGCTATAAAAACAAGGACTTTCCCTTATTTTCTCTACTACTATTCTCTAGTACCTCTAATCAACACACAATATATACTCAAAAGTATTTGCTGAATAATTTAATGGGACACAGTGCCCTCCCCTCACAAAGGAAGCCAAAGAAGGGGGGATCATCTCCACTCTCATAGCCAACAGCAAGGACAGGAAGAGGTGACCTGGGGATAGCCAACAGAACACTTTTGTCAGAGAACTGAATCTGGAGGGAAGCATGCCGGTCACTTTAGACATTATTTACAAGAGCGGTATCACCATGGCTCTGCCCTTCAGACCTTAAAACCTCCCAAAGGTTTTGCTCCTTAACACCATCATCTTAGGTTGTGCGGTCAGCGTCTCAACACATGAATTTGGGGGGCACGCAAGGATTCACACCACAGCAGATGTGAATAGGTACCATAAACTTTTCAATGAACTGTGGATATTACAGGAAACACCTTAATATTGGAATTGCAGAAAAGTCTAAGGGGGAACTGGCAGTTCGACAAGCACTTAGTAATAGGATCAGTCGGGTAAAAGTCTAGTCACTGAATCCAGGTACGAGCTTAGGGCAGGACTAGAGGAAAGTTTTACTTTTAAAACTGACTCATTACTTTACTAGGCTCTATTTGAAACCCTAAAGTAGAATTCTGGTTCCTGAGACACTTCAAATCCACATATGGACAAACATTTTATTTTCTTTCATTTTTTGTGATAATTAATGCCATTATCATCTCCCAGTTACTCAAGATAGCAACCTGGACATATCTTGAATATCCTCCCACCTCCATCTCCTTTGGATTCTTATCTAATTAATCAGCTCTCAGTCCCCACTCTAAATGCCTTAGGTCAAGCAATTATCATCACTTTCTTATTTTATTTTTATTTTTTTGAGACAGAGTCACAAGCTGTTGCCCTTGGTAGAGTACCATGGTGTCACAATTCACAGCAACATCAAACTCTTGGGCTCAAGTGATTCTCTTACCTTAGCCTTCCAAGTAGCTGGGACTACAGGTGTCTGCCACAATGCCTGGCTTTGTTTTTGTTGCAGTTGTCATTGTTGTTTTCAGCTGGCCCTGGCTGGATTTGAACCACCAGCCTCAGTATATGTAGTTGGCACCATACCCACTGAGCTACAGGTGCTGCCAGTATCATCACTCTCTTAAACTACTGTGATAGCTAATTAGCAAGAATTGCCTCACCCTCCAAAAATAATTCTCAAATTTGCAATATGCATAGTGTCTTCATTAGTTCCAGAATCATAATTCTAAACTGATAATAAGGTCTTTTTTTCATTTGCTGAAAAGTTTCAGTGGCTGGGCGGTGCCTGAGGCTCAAAGGAGTAGGGTGCCATCCCCTTATGCCGGAGGTGGTGGGGTCAAACCCAACCCTGGCCAAAAACTGCCAAACAAAAAAAAAAGTTTTCGTGGCTGTCTTTTTCTTTTAATAAACACTAATAGGAATATTTTATTATGAAATTTAAAGTTCTCATCTTTTTCATGATGGGAGTTGAGAGAATCTGTGAATTATAGACACTTTTTAATTTTCAGTATTGATAGAGAAATACATGGTTTAATATATTTAAATGTTTTCATTATTCATAAGACACATTTCTGAAATAAAACAAATTGTTGAAAATCATGAGGTGGCATAACCTCTAAGAGAGGAATGCACAAAGTTGCAGAATAGAGGTGACCTTCCTAATATTAAAGCAGAACTCAATAAGCAATGATTTCAAAGGGACAAAAAGAATATATGACGGAAAAGAAGGTACAATAAGCCACGAGGAAATGACAGATAAAACTTTACATAACAAAGAAAACGGGATCAAAATAGCCAAGGCAAAATTGTCAGATACACAAATAGAAACTAGAAACATGAAAATCCTAGAGAAAAGTTTTAACAGTACTCTCAGAATTTATACTTCATGTAGAAAAAGAAAGAATACCTTGTTCCATTTTCTTAAGCTTTTGATGTTTCTGAGAAATTGTGTTTTTCTGGTATATTTTAACTGTGAACTCATTTTTTCCCTCTCTCTGGAAGTATTCCAGTTCTCTTTATGGGCAGTTTTGTTCATTTTAATGATAATCTTTATTAGTGTGGGCTCTCTTGCATTCAATCAGCTGGTCACTCAATGGGCCCTGTTTATTTCAGAAATTCATATCCTTTAGTTCTGAGAAAATGGTTTACAATTATTTATTTGATAATTTCTGGCACTTCTAATGCACACTGAGTGTCTAATTTTGTGATATTGTTACTCTTTTCTGTTATTTTCATTGCCTTATTTGTTATTGTTTATTTGCTTTACTTCTATTGAATTTATTGTTCTTTCATATTGTTATTTTCTAAAGCCTACTTCTTGTGCTTTGTATATTTCTCCTTGAAAAAATAACATCGTATTTGTGTTTCATAGATAAAACATCTTTTCTTAGTTTTCCAATGGTAATTACAGATATTTCCAAAGTTTCCATTGATCTCTCTGATTAGTTCTTCATATGTTTGCTTTATTTGCTTGCTTTCATGTTAGACTATTTTCTTAATGTTTAAAGTTTCTTGGATATGTGTTTATATTTAAGACTGAGAAACGTAAAAGCGGTTAGAAGCTTCAGTTTTGTAGGTAACTTTGGTTGATTGCTGGGTAAAACTCTATGAGGTGATTTAGCAGAGATTCCACTTGTCCTTTCTAGCTGTATGGCCCTGGACAAGCGACCGAATCTCTTGTCCTCTCATTTATAAAATGTGTTGGATAATAGAGCTTAGTTAAAAAGTTGCTTTGGGGATTAGAGGGAATAATAAACACACGATGCTAAGAATAATGCCTACCACAGTTACTGTAGAAATGTTTGTTATGATATGTATGTTTTGTCTGCAAACACAAACATAAAAGAGCTTTCTTCAGGGTCAGGCAGACACTGAGTCTTCCATATTCCTGTGTCTCTCCCCAGTCCATCAGATTGTTCAAGGAGCACAAGGTTTAGAACAGGAGTTGTAAATTTGAATAGATCTGCCTTTAACTCCTGCCCTGCCTATTCATAATAATGTCAATTTGGACAAGTTACTTACGATCTCTGCAGTTTCAGCATTAAAAAAATAAGATTATATAGTACCTACCTCACAATATTTATTTTGTGTGAAGTAAATGAGGTGCATATAAGGCACTCAGCACATAATAAATGCTCAATAAATCTGACCAAAAACAATAAAAATGGAAATTATAATAGCTACATGTGCTTGATAAAACTTACTAGTTAATTCATTAAAAATGTCCACCTTTTAGTCTGATTGTCATTTTCATTGATTCTTCAAACCTCTTAATAAGGATAGAGATGACATGTATTCATAAGGTAAACTTCAGATTAAACATTGTATGTCATATATTTTAAACCAGAGTTTGGTTAACCTTTTTTTTTACATTTTTTGGTGGGGCTGGGTTTGAACCTGCCACCTCCAGCATATGAGGCCAGCGCCCTACTCCTTTGGGTCACAGGAGCCACCCTGGTTAACCTTTTGTGTAAAGAAACAGATAGTAGTATTTTAGATGTTACAAGCTATGCACATAGTAATCTCTGTTGCACTACTCAACTCTGCTTCCATATCATGAAAGTGGTTGTAGATAACAGATAAATGAACAGATGTATCTGGATTCTAAACAACAGTATTTGTAAAAACAGGTGGAGGAGGGAGGAATTTGGCTCATGGGCTATAGTTTGCCAACCCCTGTTTTATATCATGTAGTTTGAGATTAGAATGAAAGCAGAAGTGACATAGTCCTGCAACTAGTACATGGGTTGCTATCAAAGTTTTGCAACCGGCTGTGTTATGGTTCATTATTTCACTTCCAAGAACCACAGTCAACAGCGTCCTTTCTGATTCATCAATGCAACTTTCACCCCGATCGACTTTTCATTGTTGCTGGAAGGGCTTCATTTGTTCCCATCCAGGAGGATCTTATGTTTCTTTGTATCTCAAAACTTTTGTAATGACCTGTGCAAACAAAGAAATAGATGTTTTAGACACTATTCTCTGCACAGTATTTAATTTTGCCTAGATACTTCATTTCAAGAACGTCAACTCTTTCCTTTCTGGTTTTCTTATAGCAGAACTTTTCAGAAGCTGTTTTTATTAAGACCTTGTAGGGTTAAAAGAAAGACCCTGTGCAGTTATATCAGTAAATACATGGCAAGACCATTAGCACACAAAAGTTTGTTTTGTTTTGAGTCTTGATCATTCCGTTTCTAAGGGTAATGTCAAACCCACATATCTCAAGCACCACTTTGAATCTATTTACAATGGATGGGAAATGCACAAAAGTAATTTTCCCCCTCAAAATTGGTCTCTTAAAAGAGGCAATCTGATTTTAAGGGACTCTAAAGAAGATTATGAATCATTATGAAAAGATGACTCACCTACAAGAACATCAAATGTCTATAAGGTTATAATTTGGGAAAACAATTTTTTACAATGTAAAATGGACATATATAAAACTTACGTGTATTATGTACGTGTAGAAGAAATAATTTAAATAACATTAATGAAATATTTTACCCATTCAAGATACATTTTGACTGAATATCTCTTAAGAAATAACAATACATTAACTCGGTGCCCACGTGAGGAAAAGTAAGGCCATGCTACACCTATTGACTGCAGACCTTAAACATGATCTTCTCTCCGTGACTACTTTTTGTAGTAATAATAATTTGCATGTTGTTAGGCTGTATTTTTACAAAAGATAAATATGAGAAAATAAAATAAAAATAGTTCTTATTGATCAACCAAACCATCTGGTAAATACTCGTTAAATTCTGAACAGAGTGAGAGTTGTCGCACAGGATTCAGAAGGGATTTTCATTACAAGGGATGGCCCTTGTAATGAAAATATTGTAAAGGTAAGTGTAAGATTTCATAGAAGAGAGAATATGAGGCTTCAAACATTTGAGTAAACTTCATGGAGAAGATGGGACTTGAAAGAGTTCAAATGAATGAAGGAAGGATGTTACAGGAACACCATGACCAAATAAATGAGTATGTCATGACAGTGACACTGAAGAGACTAGAATGACTAGGGCATTAAGGGCA
>CAUYON010207898.1:0-53667 GCA_963573935.1 Arctocebus calabarensis
CTGAAGTCCCAGCTATATGGGAGGCGGAGGCAGGAGACTTGCTTGAGCCCAGGAATTGGAGGTTGCTGTGAGCTGTGATGCCACAGCACTCTCTCCAGGGTGACAGCTTGAGGCTATGTCTCAAAAAAAAAAAAAAAAAAAAAGATCTTAACAAAAAGAATCCAGCAACACAACAAACAAATTATACACCATGACCAAGTGGATTTTATCCCAGGGTCTCAAGGCTGGTTCAATATATGTAAATCTAGAAATACAATTCATTATATAAACAAATTAAAAAACAAAGATCATCTGATTCTCTCAATTGATTCAGAAAAAGTTTTTGATAATATTCACCATCCTTTCATGGTCACTTAAGAAAATGGGTACAGGGCTCAGCACCTGTGACTCAGCAGGCTAAGGTGCCAGCCATGTACACCTGAGCTGGTGAGTTTGAATCCAGCCCGGGCCCGCCAAACAACAATGACGGCTGCAATCAAAAAATGGCCGGGCATCGTAGGCGCCTGTAGTCCCAGCTACTTGAGAGATGGAGACAAGAGACTCGCTTGAGCCCAGGAATTGGAGGTTTCTGTGAGCTATGATTCCACTGCACTCTATCCAGGGTGACAGCTTGAGGCTCTGTCTCAAAAAAAAAAAAAAAGGAAAGAAAAAAAAAGAAAAGAAAAAGAAAATGGGTATAGAAGGGACATTTTTTAAACTGATAGAGGCTATCTACAGCAAATCCACAGACTATATCATACTGAATGGAGTTAAATTGAAATCATATCCACTCAGATCAGGAACCTGGCAAGGTCGCTCATTGTCTCCACTGCTTTTTAACATTGTAATGGAAGTCTTAGTCATCACAATTAGGGAAGAAAAGGCAATCAAGGTATCCATATAGGGTCAGAAGAGATCAAACTTTCACTTTTTGCAGATGATATGATTGTATACCTGGAAAACACCAGGGATTCTACTATAAAACTCTTAGAAGTGATCAAGGAATACAGCAGCGTCTCAGGTTACAAAATCAACACTCATAATATCTGTAGCCTTTATATATACCAAAAATAGTCAAGCTGAAAAAACAGTCTCTATTCCGTTCACAGTAGTGCCAAAGAAGATGAAATCTTTGGGAGTTTACCTAACAAAGGACGTGAAAGATCTCTATAAAGAGAACTATGAAACTCTAAGAAAAGAAATACCTGAAGATGTTAACAAATGGAAAAATATACCATGCTCATGGCTGGGAATAATCAACATTGTTAAAATGTCCATACTACCCAATGTAATATACAATTTAATATTAAATTTAATATTTTGTATTAAAAAATACAATGTAATATTTAATACAATATTAAATATTAAATTGTACAATTTAATATTCTGTATTAAAAAATACAATGTAATATACAATGTAATATACAATTTTAATGCAATCCCTATTAAAGCTCCACTGTCATACTTTAAAGATCTCGAAAAAGTAATACTTCATTTTATATGGAATCAGAAAAAACCTAGAATAGCCAACACACTACTCAGAAATAAAAACAAAGCAGGAGGAATCGCGCTACCAGACCTCAGACTATACTATAAATCAATAGTGATCAAAACAGCATGGTACTGGTGCAAAAACAGAGAGGTAGATGTATGGAACAGAATAGAGAACCAAGAGATGGACTCAGCTACTTACCGTTATTTGATCTTTGACAATCCAATTAAAAACATTCAGCGGGGAAAGATTCCCTATTTAACAAATGGTGCTGGGTGAACTAGCTGGAGACCTATAGAAGACTGAAACTGGATCCACACCTTTCACCATTAACTAAGATAGACTCTCACTGGATCAAAGATTTAAACTTAAGACATGAAACTATAAAAATACTCAAAGAAAGTGCAGGGAAAACTCTTGAAGGAATTGGTCTGGGCAAATATTTTATGAGGAGGACACACAGGCAATTGAAGCAGAATCAAAAATACACTACTGGAACCTGATCAAACTAAAAAGCTTCTGCACAGCCAAGAACACAGTAAGTAAAGCAAGCAGACAAAGGTTTAATAACCAGAATCCACAGAGAAAAGTTTAATAACCAGAATCCACAGAGAACTCCTATGTATTAGCAAGAAAAGAACAAGTGATCCCATCTCAGAGTGGGCAAGGGACTTGAAAAGAAACTTCTCTGAAGAAGACAGGCGCACGGCCTAAAGACATATGAAAAAACGCTCATCATCCTTAATCATCAGAGAAATACAAATCAAAACTACTTTAGATATCACCTAACTCCAGTAAGATGAGTCCACATCACAAAATCCCAAAACCAGAGATGTTGGCCTGGAAGTGGAGAAAAGGGAACACTTCAACACTGGTGGTGGGAATGCAAACTAATACATTCCTTTTGGAAAGATGTTTGGAGAACACTTAGAGATCTAAAAATAGACCTGCCAGTCAATCCACAATTCCTCTACTAGGTATATATACAGAAGACCAAAAATCACATTATAACAAAGATATATGTACCAGAATGTTTATTGCAACTCAATTCATAATTGCTAAATCATGGAAAAAGCCCAAGTGCACACTGACCCATGAATGGATTAATAAGTTGTGGAATATGTACACCATGGTAGTATGAAGCCTTAAAGAAAGATGGAGACTTTAACCTCTTACATGTTTACATGGGTGGAGCTAGAACATTATCTTCTTAGAAAAATATCTCAAGAATGGAAGAAAAAGTATTCAATGTACTCAACCCTACTATGAAACCAATTTATAGCTTTCTTACGAAAGCTATAACCCAATTATAGCCCAAGAAGAAAGGAAATGGGGAGGGGGAGGGGAGGGGAGGGGGTAGGGAGGAGGTTGAGTGGAGGGAGGGTAATTGGTGGGACCACACCTACGTTGCATTTTACAGGGGTACATGTGAAATTTACTAGGTGAAGAATATAAATGTCTAAATAGAATAACTAAGAAAATGAGGTGAAGGCTATGTTTAACCAGTTTGATGAAAATATTTCAAATTGTATATAAAACCACATCGTACCCCATGATTGCATTAATGTACACAGCTATGATTTAATTTAAAAAATAAAAAATAAATAAAAATAAAATTTTTTTTGAAAATAGTATTTGGTCTCAAAAGAAAAACCAACCAACCAAACAAACAAATGTAAATTCAGGCTCAGCACCTATGGCTCAACAAGCTAAGGAGCCAGCCACGTACACCTGAGCTGGCGGGTTCGAATCCAGCCCAGGCCCAACAAAACAATAATGACAGCTGCAACCAAAAAAAAATAGCTGGGCGTTATGGCCACTGTAATCCCAGCTACTTGGGAGGCGGAGGCAGGAGACCTGCTTGAGCTCAGGAATTGGAGGTTGCTGTGAGCTGTGAGGCCACAGCACTCTACCCAGGGTGAGAGCTTGAGGCTCTGTCTCAAAAAAACATTCAGCGCCTGTGCTCAGGGGTTAGGGCGCCAGCCACATACATAGGAGCAGGTGGGTTCAAACCCAGCCCGGCTCTGCTAAACAATAACAACTGCAACAAAAAAATAGCTGGCAAGCTAGGTAGGAGGCTGAGGCAAGAGGATCACTTAAGCCCAAGTGTTTGAGGTTGCTGTGAGCTGTGATGCCACAGCACTCTACCAAGGGTGACATAGTGAGACTCTATCTCAAAAAAAAGAAAAAGAAAAAGAAAAGAAAATCAGACAGAAGAGAAAATATTTATTATTCATTAAGTGGAAGTAGATCATCACAAAGGTCTTCACATTGAGCAGGTTGAGGAAGAGCAGGAAGAGAAAGGATTGTTGGTCTTGCTGTCTTGGGGTGGCTGAGGTGGAAGAGATGAAGGAGGTAAAAGGGAAGGCAAGAGAGGAAGGCACACTTGGTATAACTTCTATTGAAAAAAATCCACATTATGGGCAGTGCCTGTGGCTCAGTGAGTAGGGTGCTGGCCCCATATACCAAGGGTGGTGGGTTTAAACCCCACCCTGGCTGAACTGCAACGAAAAAATGGCCTGGCATTGTGGCGGGCGCCTGTGGTTCCAGTTACTCAGGAGGCTGAGAGGAGGGAATAGCCTAGGTCCAGGAGCTGGAGGTTGCTGTGAGCCATGAAGCCATTGCACTCTACCAAGGGTGACAAAGTTGAGACTCTTGTCTCTAAAAAAAAAAAAAGAAAGAAAAGAAAAAGAAAAAAATCCACAGAGAAATGGATCTGTGTGGTTCAAACCCATGATGTTCAAGAGACAACTGCATATGCATGTTTTCTTATTTCCACAAGCCCTAGTACATGGCAGATGCTCTTTTACATTTTTGCCTCTTTCTTCCTTTCTTTTTTGCAGTTTTGGGGGGGGCCGGGCTCGAACCCACCACCCCCGCTATATGAGGCTGGCACTCTACTCCTTGAGTCACAGGCACCGCCCTTTGCATCTTTCTTCATTTAACATTATCTCTTGGAAATCTCTCCTTATCAGTTCACAAATATTTGATTCTTTGTCTTTTTATGGCTGTACAGTACTCCATTATGTGTAAATCCCACAGTTCATTGACCAATCTCCATGACTGGACATTCAAGTATTTTCCAATTGTAAATAATGCTGCATTGAATAATCTTGTACATACGTATTTTCATACTGGAGCGTTATAAGCAGAGTAAGTTCCTGGAAGTAGGATTTTTAGAAATACATATATAGTTGTGTTAGATATTACCAAATTCCTCTCCACATATGCTTTGCCATTTTTCATTCCCACCTGTAATATACAAGTGCCTATTTTTACCACAGCTTTGCCAATCAAGTATATTGTCAAGCTTTTGAATTTTTTTTTTTTTTTTTTTTTTGAGACAGAGCCTCAAGCTGTCGCCCTGGATAGAGTGCAGTGGCATCACAGCTCACAGAAACCTCCAATTCCTGGGCTCAAACGATTCTCTTGCCTCTGCCTCTGAAGTATCTGGGACCACAGGCACCCGCCACAACGCCCGGCCATTTTTTGGTTGCAGCCGTCATTGTTGTTTGGCGGGCCCAGGCTGGATTTGAACCCACCAGCTCAGGTGGTACGTGGCTGGCGCCTTAGCCCGCTGAGCCAAAGGCACTGAACCCAAGCTTTTGAATTTTTGCCCATCTGCCAGGGGAGAAATGGTATTTCAGCTGTTTGGTTCCCATTCCTTTTAAATAAAACTAAACATCTTTTCATATGTTTAAGGACATTTTTAACATCTTTTTGTGAATTATCTACTCATATCTGTTACCTGCTTTTCTTCAGATTCTTTTATAGATAGGATTCTCAACCTGGGGTCCACAGAAAAGAACACGGGTATAAGTCAGGGGGTGGGTATCAGTAAATTTAACCAAGAAAAAATGAATTTTTATTTTTGTTAACTTTTAACTGAAATTTAACACTTCCTTTAATTATGAATATAGATAATAAGCCATAAGTAATATTAACACTATCTATATCTTATTGCCAATATAAATGAGACTATTTTGCAGTTGTAGTTATCTTGAAATTATCATTTTCACTCATCATTAGTTTAACGACTTAAAGAATTGCTGCTACATTGCATGATTACAATCTTCTTGTCTGCAGATGCTCATGTGACGAAGCTGGAAACTACCAAGCAACTCTGCACCTAGCAGTCATTCAGCCACCAAACAGTGGCAGTCATGGGATCACCTCCCGGTGACTGAGATATCTATGCTGCTTTCCACCATTTCTTATCTGCAAAATTCTCTGTTGATATATGTATATTTGGAAAGGTTTTCAACTCTCGAATTTATTTCTACCACCATGGCATTACAAACCCTATCAAAGATGTTGATCTAACATATGATAAATTCACTGATCTTAAAACTCTATGACTGGAGTTAAATTTAAAAAGTCTTTGTGAATTATCTACTCATTATCTGTTACCTGCTTTCCTTGAGAGAAGCTTACCTTTCCTTGGAAAGCCAGATACAAATGTGTAAGTGCATATGTAAGAAAATAACCTTTGTGAATCAGGATTTTCTACACTGTAACCATCAAAACGAAAACCCAAAATCACCTGGAAGTTCAATGAGATACACATCTTGCCTTGTTGAAGCCTAACTCAGAATTTAATGTTCTCAGTCAAGCTAAGCAACAACAGTTATCATACTGATGTCTTAAAAAATAAAATTTGATTCTAACTTCCTTAGGATTTAAAAGTATTATCTCATTACTTAATGTACTAATAAAGAAGACATACAATTCTATTTCACAAATTTTTTCCAATGTTTGGTAAGTATATTTCAACATAATTTTTTTTCTCTGTAATCCTACATACTATGCGTTAAACATTTAAAAATAATAGTCTAACAAAAGGCCCACAGGATTTAGAATGCCCAAGGGCTCCATAGGATAAAAATATTAAGAATTTCTGCTCTACACTTTCAACCAAATATGACAGCATTAAGACAAACAGTGTAATAAATCAATGAACACTTCCTTGTGTCACATGCCACAACACAAAAGCTCCCCGCACTAAATAAAATGTTCACTGGAACCTGAGGAAGACGAGTCTTTTAGCACTGAATAAGGCAACTCATACACAATAAATTATTCCATCATTTGTAACTTCTGAAACTACAAATTTATTGTACTGCCCAGAAAGTTTTGGAGCTACTCACCATCAGCAGAATGCACGTGGGAATTGCCAATCTGGTCCACCAGCAACATGAACACGAAGCCCAGTACAAGGGAAACCCCAATGTAGGCATGCAGCTGTGTGTGGTTGTGGCTGTGCTCATGTTCATGGACAACTGATATTTCTGCTGCTTTGTCTGACGCAATCACATTCTGTGTTTCACTTGCTTGATGTTTTCCTAAAGCAAAATAAACCATAAAGAGAAAATACGTCTTTCCCCTAAAAATGTTTTATTGAAGCTTCCATTCTTTTGTATCTCAAGCTCTACTTACTTTACTGAAAAGACATCCACTTTCTATATTGCAATCCAGTCAATCATAAACTCCTTCAACTTAAAGTTCATGATGAAAAAATCCCCAAGTGTCTTCTGCTTTTGGCATGTAGACCTTCTGACTGCCTATTATTCTCAAAACCTGGGAAGTGGAAGCAAATCACCATGCAAGAAAGCAATCATATTCCCAAAGGGAAATCATTCCCAAATCCTCCTTTCTGTTTGAGAAACTCATGCCAATCTCATCATAAACTACATTGTTACTGTGATTAAAACAGGCAAATGGAGAGCAGTAACAAAGAAAATAATTATAATCAAATTCATCTAGTTTGCACCTAGATTGATATAAAAACTGCAAATAAAGAGCAAACTAAGTAGAAAACTTTTAGCTTTAAAAAATATCAGGAGGGGCTCAGCGCCTGTGGCTCAACGGGCTAAGGCGCCAGCCCCGTACACCTGAGCTGGCGGGTTCGAATCCAGCCCATGCCTGTCAAACAACAATGAAGGCTTCAAATAAAAAATGGCCGGGCATTGTGGCAGGCGCCTGTAGTCCTAGTTACTTGGGAGGCGGAGGCAGGAGACTCGCTTGAGCCCAGGAATTGGAGATTGCTGTGAGCTGTGATGCCACAGCACTCTATCCAGGGTGACAGCTTGAGGCTCTGTCTCAAAAAAAAAAAATTAAATAAATAAAGTTCCTTCATGTTAAAAAAAAAAAAAAAAAAAAAAACAGGGAAGTGCCTGTAGCTCATCGAGTAGGGCACTGGCCCCATATACCAAAGGTGGTAGGTTCAAACCTAGCCTCGGCAGAACAGCAAAACAGAAAAATAGCAGGGTGTTTTGGCGGGCACCTGTAGCCCCAGCTACTCAGGAGGCTGAGGCAAGAGAATCGCCTAAGCCCAGGAGTTGGAGGTTGCTGCGAGCTGTGTGACACCACCGCACTCTACGGAGGGTGACAAAGTGTAGACTCTGTCTCAAAAAAAAAGTAGAACTGCTTTGGGTCATTATTTGGTAATGTGGTGGTATTTCTGTGAGCAGAGCATGCCTGGGAACTTAGCACCTGTTTATCTGCCTATGGTAACATAGTTTGTTACACGTAGCTTCACTTGAAGTCCCAGTTTCTAAGAACTTATCGACAGATATTGAGCAAGGATTTACCATACTCAGGTGTGCTGAAAACTGCACACAACAAGCTGACAATGGCCATTCTGTGCCCACAGCAGTGACTGACACGAGGAAGGGGCAGACCAGCAGGGGAGAAAGAGCTGGCCTGTCTTCTGTCTTATGGGCCTGGGGACAGAGGTCTGAAGCCAGCTCTCCCACAAAATCGCAGCGCAAGGTCCTCTCTTGGGACCATTTTCTCATCAGTAACTTCTGTCTGGAACCCAAGATCTCCAAGGTCCATCCAGCTTGAATTTCCCAGGATGGAGGGACATCAGTGCTCCTCGCATCGCGCCTGCCCCACCTGGCCCACGATACCCAAGAGCAGACATCCCAGCATGCTCAGTGAGGGGCAGGGCCGGTGTCCCCCACGCAGGCTCCACACAGCATGGTTTACAGTTCACCAACGAACCCTACTTATTAAGTGCCCACTGCATACGCCAGCGCTGCACACCCTGCAGCTGCTGAAGGCTTGGCAAGCACCCGTTATCCACAACAGCACCCAAAGACACAGATGTGATTATAACCCCCGTTTCAATGAGTGGCACAGACACTTAAACTCAAAGTGACTTGCTCCATGTGGTGCAACATGGAGCCGGGATGCAAACCCAAGTCTACACTCTCCAACACGCCAATTCCCCTGCATGGGCATGGTTAAGTGAAAAATGGCACTATGTCAGGGTTCTAGGTCAGAGTACATCCCCAAGAAGGAGCTGTGCGAGCCCCCTAACACCGCTGCGCCTCATGTGCCTGAGCCCCAAGTGGCTTGGCCAGTACTGACGGTGAGGCCTTGGGTGTGGCATGGGGACCCAGAAGAAATGGCCCCATTCTCTCTCCCAGCAGCTGCATGCCTCCCCTGGCCCGTGTAGCTACGGGCAGAACCACAGAAGGTCGGAGGCCCCATGTCGAAAGTGCACCGAACCATCCTTGCCATTCTGTTCAGACCCGTGCCACGGAGCCTACAGAGATGAAGGTCACAGCTATTTCCTGACTCTGAATTCCTCTTTCAGGGAAAAAAAAGGTGCTTCCTTTTCAGAGCTGTGTCAAAGGGGTGGTTGCTGCCAAGGCCAGCAGCCCATCTGGGGGACGAGGGGTACTCAAGGCTGAGAAGAGGTAAGGACGTGGTGTTGACCCACCCGACACCCCACACCATACAGACACACACAACACACTCCCCACCAGCATCCCAGAACTGAGGAATCCAAATCACGGGAGGGCCCATCCCCGTAACAAAGGCTAACACGTATCAGTCAGGGAAGCCAGACAGGACTTTGGCAAAACCCACCTGGCCAACCTGGACCAAGGCAGGTCGCTGGGCCTCTGTGGGTCTCAGCGGCCAGTGAACGGCCAGCACAAAGCCCTGCCAGCCCCTCCCCAGAGCAGGGGAGTAAGTCGACTGGGCAGTTGTGGAGGACCAGCCACCCTGCTGCTCTGCCTGCCCAGCCACACATGAACACTGACACACCAACCTTCCTGCCTTCACCTGCCCAGCCAAACAGGAACCGTGACAAGCCTGCCAGTGGCCTTCCCAAGGAGAGGAAAGACATATCTGTAGCCTCTGTGAGACTCAGGGAGCCAACCCCACCCCTGAGCAGGCCACTGGACCTCTCTGAAACTCAGTATCTCTCCTGTACAGGGGGACTTGCTGCCATCACCCGTCCTAGCCTCCCTAGGCTGTCAAGACCTGTGTGAGAGACAGAACATGCCCTGATTTACTTTGGGGAAGCTCAGGAAGATTCTGCAGACACCCACTACAAGCCACCCAAATGTGAGGCAGGCATCCACCAAGCTGAGCCCAGGGAAAAGAGGAGCCCGAAGGGTTACAGGCAAAAACCAGGCTGTGGTTTCTTGTGAACTAGGATGACCTTGACTGAGAAAACCAATGAGTGATTTGGAAGATTTCAGTTCCAGCCTCCAGAGACAAAATGCCAGCAAATCAATCCCCTGGGCTCTCTCCCCCCCAAAGGAAGTGCTAAGGCTAGCGGCACAGTGGGGCAAGGCATCTGGGACTCCACCCAGGGTAGCTGCAAGACTACCTCAGCTGCTAAAATTGGAAGACACACAGAACCTAGGGGCAGAGTTTTCAAACCTACCCCACATGACTCTGGAGAGGACCCCAGGGTTCAATCCGTATCACCCAGAACTGGGCGTGCATCAAACTTTGGAATGAGACGCCTATGAGTAAAAGGCTCCTGGATTTAATGGAAGTTTTTTTTTTTTTGAGACGCACTGACCTGGTCCAACTTACAGAGAGGAAAGAGTGGCTAGGACAGAGAGTTCTCCAGGGTGGCATCCCCTGCCTCCCTCAGCCGGGGTGAGGCTAGCTCCTACCTCAATACTAAATGGCAGCTTGGGAACAATTTAAAGACAAACATCCCAAATCAAATTTCTTTATTTCAGCTAAACAGCATCAGGGTCCAGGAAACCACAAGGCAGCCTTCGCAAAGGCTCCTCCCCACAGGAGAGGCCGCCAGCCCCCTGGAGTGCTGACCCCCCTCCCAGGAGAAGGCAGGCACTCACTCCTAGTAGGAGCCCACAGCATGAAGCAAGCAGCCACTGCACACGTATGCCAAGAGAGCAGAGGCCTTGGACTACAGCCCTCCATGGGCGAGAGAAACAGAACTCAGAGGAGAAGGGTGAGGGGACAGGACAGAACCTAGGAAAAAAGGTAGCACACCACCACGGAAAAGCACAGACCGCGTCCATCACTGTGCTGGCCCCAGCCCCCTACTGGCTCCCACAGGAGAGGCCCACAGTCCTAGTCAGCACCCGCCTCCCTTCCACCCTCAAACTCTGCCCCGGACAGAAGGTAGGGATCGGGGCCCCAAAAATGGCTTCCAAATACACCAAAAAGAGTTGCCAAAGAAGATGTGATATTCAAAGGAAAATTCCCCAAAGTTGGCAAAAAGACACCAAGGAGGGGTGGGGGGGACACAAACAGGAGTAACAAGATAGAATAGACCAGCCCTCTAGGAACCTGCCCAGGGCACAGGCAGGCAGCACCCCCAGGCCTGCCCTAGGGCTGCAGAGCACGGGTCTAGGAAGGGGCCCAGCTGACTGCAATGTGCCCTTAGCACAGAACCTCTTTACATGGTGAAATGACACTATCTGGGATATTAAATAAGTATACAGTAAATAAAACATAAAATATACAGCAGACCCTCCATAGCTGACCACCTCCCTACACTGGTCACCTCCTTAAGTTGACCTAATTTTCACAGAGCGGACGTGCACCCCATTGTTTAGTTCCCTAAGGAGGCCAACTCTGTATGTGGGCCAGTTTGTTACAGTCCACTGGGTTGTCACCTTAAGGAGGGTCTACTGTAATTAAAATTAATTTCACCTGTTTCCTTTTACTTCTTAATGTGGCTACTGGAAATTTTAAAATTAGGGCTGGGTATGGTGGCTCGTGAATGTAATCCCAGCACTTTGAAAGCCAAAAGGCAAAAGGATCACTTGACGCCAGGAGTCCGAGACCAGCCTGAGCAACATGGTGAGACCCTGGCTGCCTCAAAATAAAAAAAAAATTTTAATTAGCTGGGCATAGTGGCCTGCATCTGGAGTTCCACCTACTCAGGAAGCGAAGATAAGAGGATGGCTTGAGCCCAAGAGTTCAGACTGCAGTTAGCTGTGATCACACCACTGACTCCAGTCTGGACAATAGAGCAAGACTCTGTTGCTTAAAACAAAACAAAACATAAAAAATAAATACATCTGTGGCATCCACCACAGTTCTATATACTTCTCAGGTCAGGGCAAGTCTAACCCAAGGGCTGGCACATTCACTCCATATGCCAAATCTGTTTTAAGACTTGAAACTAAGAATGGCATTCACATTTTTAAACAGTGATATCCCACATCAACACAATTTTGCCTGCTGCCCTGCGAAATCTAAAATACTTACTATGTAATCCTTTAAAAAACTGTGCCAATTTCTGGTATAGACTCTAGAAGCAACCAGATACTCTCCAGGTGACGAAGGAGCAGAAAGCAGGTCTGGGGTGGGCGGCGTATGTGTGCCCAAGGGATTACTGCACAGATGGCCCCTGATTTACATCTTCTCCAAGATAACAATGGGTTTCTGGGGGTATTAAATGCATTGTCAACTTAATGGTAAATGGTATTTCTGACTTACAATGAATGGGTTTATCCAAATGTAGCCCCATTATAACTCAAGGAGTATCTATCTGTATATTCATTTTTTTCCTTTTTGACTGGGGTAAACTTCACAGACGTACAATGGCTATATTAAAGTTCACAATTCAGTGGCATTTAGTGCATCTCCTGGGGCTGTGCACCAGCACTTCTATCTGATCCAGAACAGTGCCGCCTCCACCAGAAGTCAGCCCCACGCCCTCTGCTGACAGCCAACCTATCTTGGGTCTCCACAGACTCACCTATTCTGAACATTTCATAGACATGGAACACACAGTGTGAAGTCTGTGTGTGATTCTGTCACTCTGCATCAGGTTTTCCAGGATCGCCGGTTGCAACCTGTCTTGGCCATTACACATATACACCTGTCCTGTGTCTGTTCAGAGGCAGTGCACACCTGGATTATTGCCACCTTTTGGCTACTGTAAACAGAACTATAATGAACATTTGCATACAACTGTTTGAATACACCTGTTTTCAATTCTTTGGGGCATATTCCTAGGAGTGAAACTGTTGACTCATACGGTAGTTCTATGCTTAACTGTTTCTTTTTTTTTCTGAGATAGAGTCTCACTTATGTCGCCCTCAGAAGACTGCCATGGTGTCACAGCTCACAGCAACCTCCAGCTCTTGGCCTTAAGTGAGTCTCTTGCCTCTGCCTCCCAAGTAGCTGGGACTACAGGCACCCCCAGCTACTTTTGTTGCAGTTGTCATTGTTGTTCAGCGAGCCCAGGCTGGGTTCGAATCCTCCAGCCTTGGTGTATGTGTCTGGCGCCGTAACCACGGTGCTATGGGTACCGAGCCTATGCTTAACTTTTTGAGGAACCGCTAAACTATTTCTCACAGCAGCTACACCATTTCACTCCCACCAGCAAAGCACCAGGATTCCAATTTCTCCTAGTCAAAGTCATCATATTCCATTTCATTTTTTTTCTAATTTTAGCCAGTCCACTGTATATGAAGTGATATTGCACTGTGGTTTTGATTTGGATTCCCTGATGACTAATGACGTCAAGCATCTTTTCAGGTGTGTTTTGGCCATTTTCAATGGGATTTTGTATATCTGAGATTTTTGACACACTTTCTGACAAACAATACACCAACCCAAGATTATTTAGAAGATTTAAATCTTCTAAAAAGGCTGGGCATAAATCCACCCCCATACAGACAGAGTCTCACTTTATCGCCCTCGGTAGAGTGCCGTGGCGTCACACAGCTCACAGCAACCTCCAACTCCTGGGCTTAGGCGATTCTCTTGCCTCATAGCTGGGACTACAGGCACCCACCACAACGCCCGGCTTTTTTTTTTTTTTTTTTTTTTTTTGGTTGTTGCAGTCTTGCCGGGGCTGGTTTTGAACCCATCACCCTCAGTATATGGGGCCGGTACCCTACTCACTGAGCCACAGGCGCCGGCCACCCAGCTGGGCATAAATCTTCCCATTCCTTCTGAGGTAATCATTAAGTCAAATAAGGAAGTTCTGTTCCCTGGAACTTACATGAATGTCACACGAACAACGGGACCAGGAACAAAGGGAAACCTGATGAAAAGCTTCACCCGGAAACACCCGCACCCCTCCCCGTGTCTGAGGTTCCTATCCTGAGGCCCCTGCAGCCTGAGCAGTGGGATATGACACAGCCAGGGCCGAATCAAACCAGCAGGACTGACAGCCCTTGGGAGAGACCAAGACCAACCGCATTTCCAGAGGGAGGAAAATGACCCAGCCAATGTCACAAGAACAAAATCAGGACAGACCGAGAAGCGGATGTGGAAGCCGAGCACCCTGGGCTGCAGACCTGCTCCTGCAGCCCCAACCCCTCTGACTTACCTCCTGGCCTTGGCACCAGCTCCCTGCTGCCTGCCCACTACCCGGGGCCTCCCCCGGCCTGCTCATCTTTCTGTCACTCCTACAGCCTCCTGAGCCATCACACCCACTCCCCTGACTTCAGCAACCACCCAGCCTTCAGAACACTTTCCCAACCCCACCTCTCATTCCAGCTCTAACCACCACCTACTACTGCCTAAGTGGGTGACTCCACCTCCACCAGGTCAAACTTAACCATGTTATTTTGGCTCCTCTCCTCCCCCAGATCTACTCCAAATCTGTTATTCTCCATCTCTGTTAAACGTACTTCCCATCTACCCTGATTTCTTCAACTCCTACCTCTCATCAACCAACAACATCCTGTCCCTAATATCTGATGACTCCTTCCATCACCACCAGGTTTACGCACCTCGGAAAGAAGGCCTTCTTAGACACGAGGTTAAAACTACAAACTGTAAGGGAAAAGAGGAACGCAACTGCATTCATTAAAAAAAAAAAAAATACAGAGAATTAAAAAGCCAAGTGGGGAAAAAAATACCTGCAACATATGATAGATGTCAGATTAATATCTAGAGCAGAGCTGGCAAACTATGGCCCCAAGGCCAAATCATGCCAGCTGCCTGTTTTTGTATAGGAACACAGCCATGTCCATTAGTTTATGTATCGCCCACAGCTGCTTTGGGTCTAAGCTGGCAAAGTTGCAAGCTATCACCGAGACCAGAAGGCCTACAAAGGCTCAAATATTTACTATCTCACCTTATACAAAAAAAGTTTATGGGGCAGCGCCTGTGGCTCACCCCATATACCGGAGGTGGCAGGTTCAAACCTGGCCCCGGCCAAAACCTGCAAAAAAAAAAAAAAAGTTTGTAGACACCTGACCAAAAGCATATATAGAAAGCTCCTTACAAATCAGTGGGAGGAAAAATTAGCCCAATAGAAAAATGGGCAAACAATATGAACAGGCAATCCACAAAGAAACAAAATTACTTGATAAGTAACTATAATAGTAGGCCTACCCTCACTGACAATCAGGGAAATTATTATAGAGTTAAATCATTTGATAATATCCCATCCTGGAAATGCTACGACACAGCCTTTTTTAGAAGGCAATTTGGTGATATCTGTGAAAAAAAAATTCAATGCACTTAATGTCAACCCAACCATTCTATTTTTAGGTCTCTGCCCCCAGAGAAATACTTGTAATCGTGCAGGCATGCACACATTCAAAAGCATTTATAAAGCTGTTTGCTGAAACATTCACTGTTTATAATAATGAACTCCATTAAGTAACCTCCACGTTCATCCATAAGGGAATAAGCTAAATTATAAAAGATCCCTAATAGTCCAACATGTAAAACAATTTGAGTATACCTACATGTAACACCATGAAAAGCTCTAAGACATGTTGTTAGACAGAAAAAATGCACTACGGAGCAAATACATGCACACAGTTCAGGTTAAGGAAGGCTGAACTGTGTATCCAAGTTCGTATGTACAGTAGGACTAAAGGATTAGTGTCGTTGCGTGAACATGGGCCTGGCACTGGAGGGTGAAGTGATAAGAAAGTAACGAAGGACGGTCTCATATTCTTATTCCAGACACTCTGAACTCCCATGGTAAGGAAGAACAAGGAACTCCTCTGCTCTAAGCCAGCATTCTCAAGGAACCTTCTGCAGCATGACCACTCCTTGCCGTCACTGTCCTCACCATGTCCTCACAATGGTGGCTTAAGAATCCTGGCTCTGGCTTGGTGCCCGTAGCTCAGTGAGTAGGGCACCAGCCACGCACACCGAGGGTGGCAGGTTCGAGCCCAGCCTGGGCCTGCTAAACAACAATGACAACTGCAACCAAAAAATAGCCAGGCGTTGTGGTGGGCGCCTATAGTCCCAGCTACTCTGGAGGCTGAGGAAAGAGAACCGCTTAAGCCCACAAGTTAGAGGTTGCTGTGAGCTGTGATGCCACAGCATTCTACCCAGGGTGACAAAGTAAGACTCTGTCTCTAAAAAAAAAAAAAAAAAATCCAGGCTCAGTCCTTGAACTAGACAGGTCGCTTCCCTTCTCTGGGTTTCAGTCTTCTCACCAGTAAAGGAAGTGGTTACATTAGCAGATCTCCAAGGCCTTCCAGGTCTGATGCCACAACACAGTCCCTGGAAAAGGTTTGTACCTCTCTAGGGGAAAAGCAAACAAAATCCACAGCTGAGGAAATAAAGCTCAACTCTGATGGCTCAGAGAAATGTTTGCTCCTGGGAAGATGACATCCCACGAGCAAAAGCTGGCTGAGGCTGCTCACCACCTCCTTGGGCGTGGTGTCCTGGCCTACTAACGAGGGGACGGTCTCAGTGACTGCTGATATATCTCCCAGCTTTGACAGTCTAAAATAAGCTCAGGACAAGGAGGGGCGGCAGGAAGCAGGGCTGGAGAGAGACAGACCGGCTGACATTTTCTAACGGAGCCATGAAGAGGAGAGCAAGAGGCTGGGGGAGGGCCGGATACAGCAGAGAAGACTGTTGGCAACAGCCCTGAGTCGCCCTCCTCTCTTTCCAAGAGCAGTTTCGTCCTGAAAGATCCTAGGAGGTAGAAGACTGCGTTAATCTCTCACAGCACAAATAACCCCACTCTTTATTTCAGAAACTACCTCTCCATTTGTACCCTGGAGGTCTCAAAACACAATTCAACTTTGAATACAGTGAAAGAACACAGTATTTTAAGTTGTCTGCCCCCTTGAATCCAATTAATAATCAACACATCTTTTGAAAAAACATTTTAACAGATTCTACCCAAACAAAAAAATTCTATTCCAGTTTATCTAAGCTTGAGAATCACAAAACAGCCTCTACGAGGTATAAATTTACCAATTTTGGCAGTTGCATAGAATACCCAGGAGATGTAAAAACCTCTCCTATGTGGGCAGTTTTCTGGGTTTTGCTTATAAAATAGTGAGAGAAAGGGCAGCACCTGTGGCTCAATGTGTAGGGCGCCGGCCCCACATACTGAGGGTCATGGGTTTGAACCCAAGCCCAGCCTAATTGCAACCAAAAAAGAGCCGGGAGTTGTGGCGGGAGCCTGTAGTCCCACCTACTCAGGAGGTGAGAGAATCACCTAAGCCCAAGAGCTGGAGATTGCTGTGAGCTGTGATGCCATAGCACTCTACCAAGGGCGACAAAGTGAGACTCTGTCTCAAAAAAAAAAAAAAAAAAAAATTGTGAGAGAAAAAGATCAATAAAATATCTTTTATTTGTTTTCACAATAGACAAGTCAAAGAGGTAAGCTAGAGATCACTTGTTTCAACTTACAGATAAGGAAATTAAATATATAGCCGTACCACCCTGAACACGCCCAGATCTCATCTGATCTGGGAAACTAAGCAGGGTCGGGCCTTATTAATACTTGGAAGGGAGGGAATTAAAATATACAGAGGAGGGCAGCGCCTGTGGCTCAGTGGGTAGGGCACCAGCCCCATATACCAGGGTGGCTGGTTCAAACCCAGCCTCGACCAAACTGCAACCAAAAAATAGCCAAGAGTTGTGGCAGGTGCCTATAGTCCCAGCCATTCCAGAGGCTGAGGCAAGAGAATCGCCTAAGCCCAGGAGTTGGAGGTTGCTGTGAGCTGTGTGACGCCACGGCACTCTACCAAGGGCGATAAAGTGAGACTGTGTCTCTACAATAAAAATAAATAAAATAAAATATAGAGGTAAAGGGACATACTCAAGGTCATACACTTGAAAGTGACAGCCAAGACTAGAAGCAAAGTCCCCTGACTCCTCCTCACCACGTAAATTGTTTCCCCCTCAAAAAAGCATGCAGACATGAAGAAGGAGTCAAGTTTTCCCTTGACCCCCTTCACTACAGAACACCTTCTGCAGAAACTGAGTCCTGCCCTTCTCAAGCTAACAACTCTAAGGCTCTTGGTATCCTAATCTATGACTTTGCAGCCTTGAGGATCTGGTCAGCTTTTGGTTTTAGATGAAGTCTTTTCCTAGTGGTTGGAAACCTGCCCTCAGAAAAAGGCACTGTGTCCCAGCCATAACCCCTGCCTGAACATCCCACTCCCATCTGCCATGTAAACAAGCAAACCCTGCATGCACTTAAGTGGCATTAAAAACAACCGGGACAGTTCACTTCAAAGAAATGTTTTCCGTCTAAGGGTTTCTTCTGCAAAAGGAGAGGCTACAACTAGGTCAAACTGCACTGGAATGTGAAAGCTCCCTTGGCCTCATCCAGGAATTAAAAGAAAGAAACTCTGATGAGGATGGAAATGGGGCTGAGGGGACCAAAGAAGGCTGGCACACAGGCACAAGAAGGTGCAAACAAGGCCCGGAATCCCGAATACTGAGAGCTCAGAGTGGCCAGTGCAGGGTCTCCCAAGGGCCAGTGAGGACCTCAGCCAGATATCTTAGGGATCTTTTACCAGTACAAATTCCCAGTGTCCTAAATCACTCCAGGGTAAGTCTCTGAGACTCTAGTTTTAATGACCGTGATACGATGCAGGTTTGAGAGTTACTAAACTAGTCCAAAGCCCTGTTTGACAGATAAGACTGGGAGAAGGCCGGCCAGCGTCCTCACTCCACCAGGCAGCAGAAGCCTGGGAGGTTAGAGTGGGGACAGCTGCCCCAGCTCTTCCCTCAACCAAAGCCTTCCAGCTTAAGTACAAGAACAAGACCCTCCCCCACACCTTGGAGACCCTTCACCTCTTTCAGTCTTTGACAGTGAACACGACTTAGAAACAGGGCAGGCTGCGGCCACCAGACAGAACCTGTAGTCCGCACAGGCAGTCCTCTCTGGGCCACGCTGGATGGGCAAGTCCAAGTCTCATCCCTAGACAGACTCTGAGGGGGGTCCTGCCAAGCAGCATGCAAGCCCCAAGTGCTTTGTTCCTACTAAGAGAAACCAGGCCTTTTTGAGTCACCCAAAAGGCATGAATCATACGGCATGGCTATGGGAATGGGAAAGGATGTTATTTTTCAACATGCTTGAGGATTTTCCCTTTGTCCCGGCTCTACCGTTCACTTCCTGCCCCCCATCCCGGCCCCCTCCCCCAGGACTCGCGCTGTTTCTCGGCTCTTTCCATTTTCCCCGCAGCCTCCCGCGGCGCCCCCGCCCCGGCCCGCCGGGGGCCTGGGCCGCGTCCGCCTCGCCTCCCCCCCGGGCCGGCCCGCCGCGGCCCCGCAGCCCGCTCACCTGCGTCAGGTCCTCGTCATTGAGCAGATGCGACTCGCGGGGCTTGAAGCAGTTCTGACACTTGCTCTTGTTGAAGATGTTGGCCTGGAATTTCCTGCAGGGGTTCTCCTTGGCCGCCGACATGGTCCGCGCGGCGGCGGCGGCGGCGGCGGCGGCGGCGGCGCAGGCCCGGCCGGCGCGGCGCTTCCGGCGGGCTCGGGCTCAGCGCGGCCGCCGCCGCATCCCCCTTGGAGCCCGCCGCAGGCCCGGCCCGGCCCGGCCTCCTCCAGCCGGTGTCGCCGCACGCGCAGAGGCTGCTGCGCCGCCCGGGCCTCACAGCGCGCGCGACGCCCCGCGCCTGCCCGCACCGCCGCCGCCGCCCGGCTGCCGCGGGCCCATGGACGCGGCCTCGTCCCGCTGCCTCCCGCTGCGGCCCGCCTCCGAGGCACCGGTCACCGCCGACCCGGCCCGTCCAAGCCGCCGCCGATACCCTCAGCGCCCGGCCGCCTCTGCAAATGGGAGCCGAGCACCCCACACACTGCGGGCGGGGCGAGCGGGCTCCGGGAGGCGCTGGGGCGCACGGGGCGTGGCCGCGCCTGGCGCGATCGGCGGCTCCGCCGGCCAATGGCGACAGCGCGCTCCGGCTAACAAAGAAACGCCTGGCCCAATAGCAGTGGAAGGCGGGACCGAGGCCGCCGAGCCCAAGGTAACTTGTGCAGGCAGAAGGTGGGGGCGCCGGGATGGGATGTTCAGGTTTGGTGGACTGGCGCCCAGGGCGGCCGGGCCTGACAGTTGCGGGGTCCGGGCGGGGCTGCGGGGAGGGCGGGGCCGACCTCGCCTGGCTCTCCGCAGACCCTTCGCTGCCTGTCTCGCCCTACCGCGCCGGTGCTGCACCCCCCCCCCCGATGGAGGCATCTCCCCCGAATGCCTGCTGTGTGCCAGGCCCAGGCGTAGTCGTAGCTGGCTTTCTCCGTCAGGGTGAGGTACTGTCCCAAGTGCTCCAAACGCATAGCTCATGGAAGTTTCACAACCTCTCCAGCACCGTCCCCGTTTTACATTAGAGAAGACTGAGGAGCGGAGAAGTTAGGTAATGGGAGGGAGTGTTTCAAGGGATAACTAAGACATGTCAGCAGCCTGGAAGGGCTGTCAGTTCTATTATGGGACATCAGTGAAGGCTGACGCTCTGCCAGGCACTGAAGGAGGCATTCCCTCCCCCAAGATGTGCTTGAGGAAATGAAGGGTCAGGCACCTGGAGACATCTGTGCAGGGCCCTCCTGCTAGGAGTGGGCTGAGCTGTCACTCCAGTTCTCCGTGTCCAGTCTCCAGGTCAAAAAACAACCTGGAGAAGGCTGTCAAAGGCTCAGGCAGACCAAAGGTAGGGAGGGGGAATGCCTTCTTTAGGAAAATGAGGACAGCTTTAGGAGGAGGGGAAATGCAAGCCACTGTGGGAGGCTGGGTGAAGCTGGAGGTGTCTTAGGGAAGCAGCAGGAAGTGGGATTCCAAGCCCAGGCGTGTAAATGTCATCTGGTTGGCAGTCGGAGTCATGGTGAGTTTTTAAACAGGGGTGAGCTAACTCTGCCTTCACAGGGGAGGTGACATTGAAGCATGTGGTAGCAGCAGCGACAGCAGCTGTTGCTCAGGGAATGAGGAGCTTTTAGGAGGAGTACCAAATGCTCCCAGAGCTGTGTACTTTTCCACTAATCATCTGGTGACTATCCTGGGGAGGTGGATTTCAATTTAGTGTGAGAAAATGCTTTCCTCCAGAGGGAACTGTAGGAAAGCAGATCAAAGTCCTCTGGCAGCCTAAAGGGGAGAGCTCAGCTCCACCCCTCAAATGCTCTGGAGCCTTGGGCAGGTCCTCTAACCTGCCTGGTGCCTCAGTGACCTCATCTACCAAATTGACATGAATGTATGATTGTTGTGAGCATTAAATTATATAATACTTGCAAAATATTTAGCATAATGTGGCAATGTGTTAATTAGTGAATCTAGCAAAGGTTGTTTATTGTACTATTCTTCCAGCTTTTCTGTTGCTTTAAATTTTTGCAAAATAAAAGGTGGGGGTTGGGGGGAGCTGTCAATTCTTGCCTGAACAGAATACTCAGAAACTGATACCAATGGTGGCCTCCAGGGAGGGAGCTGGGTGGTTGAGAGGTGACCTACTTTTAATTTTCATTGTAAGCCCTTTTGTTCCTTTTGGATTTAGTATTGTGTGCATGTACAACTTTTTTTAAAATTAAAAACTTTTTGAAGTTCTACCCATGCCTCACGGCCACCTCCCATAAGAAAATGTTTGGCATGTTCTGCTCAAGTCAGCAGACACATCCAGCACCTGCCCTGCCCTGGAGGGGGCCAGGTCCACACGAGGGGTAGAAAGCCATTCAGAGGCTGTCTGCCCAGCCAGAGCTCACACTCAAAAAGTGGAAACAGTTAGAAACAGGAGACCAATCGCTGAGTTCAATCCAGGGTAAGGTGGGGGCCCAGAGGAGCAGCACCCAGGCCCATGGGCAACTTCAAAGAAGGCGCCTGGAAAAGGCAGTGGCTGGGTGGATCTGCCGCTAAGACCAAACCTGAGAAGGTGGAGGGCAAGGCATTCCAGACTGAAGCAGAGAGCAGAAGCTCAAGCCTGAAAACCAAAGGGTGTGTCAGTAAACAGAGCACTTCACTCTTACTGAGTAGTATGGAGAGGCAGGAGGAATGAGCCAGGAGAGGGGCTAGAACTATGAATAGAGGGTGTGAGTTCAACCTCTTCAGGGGGACAAGTGTGGTTGTTGTTAATTCATCTCCATTTTACAGAAGACATATGCAAGGCTCAGGGCATCCCAGGCACTTGCCTATGGTCACAGTTATAGACTTCGTACGTGAAGCTCACGCAGGCTGGTGCCAGAGCTTCCTGGGAAACAGGGACTCATCAATTTTGAGGTTTTTAGATCGAACATCTATATAGAGGATGTTGATCTGATGAATGGTTGAGAGGTAGAAGACTAGAAATGTGACCAACTCTGGGCTCGGCACCTGTGGCTCACACCAAGGTGCCAGCCACATACACCTGAGCTGGCGGGTTCGAATCCAGCCCAGGCCGCCAAACAACAATGACGCAACCAAAAAATAGCTGTGCATTGTGGCAGGCGCCTGTGGTCCCAGCTACTTGGGAGGTTGAGGCAAGAGAATCGATTAAGCCCAGAAGTTGGAGGTTGCTGTGAGCTGTGATGCCACGGCACTCTACCCAGGGCGACAGCTTGAGGCTCTGTCTCAAAAAATAAAATAAAATAAGAAAGAAAAGAAAAGAACTCTGGAAGCCTAGTAAGGAGAGAAGGTAGCAGCCTGAGTTAAGGCAGGGTCAGTGGGAGGTGGGGAAACTGAGTTTGGAAAATGTTCAGGGAGTAAAATGGGTGGATTTAAACATCTACTGTGCTGCTCTCCAAAACCCTGAAGGCCTAGATCTGCACTGCCCTCCCACATCCCTGCCTAATCCTGACAAAGAGGAGGTGCTGGAAACACACCTAACCCATGATAGGGTGAAAGGGACTCCCCCACAATGCCCTGTGGTGCTCCCTGACACCCCTCCACGCTGCCCTGCGGGGCTCCCTGAGACCCCTCCATGCTGCACTTTTAGAATCCACACAGACAGCCTGTGTCTTCCCTCTCTGGCTTCCCTTTCCAGGCACCCAGAACATCACTTTGCATGAAGTTCAATCCTCCACGTCAACATCTATTGGACTGTACACTAAGATTTCATTGTTACTGTTTATGTCTCAATATAATGTACATTTCAAATAAGCAAATAAAAGACAAGAAAGGGGCTCTCAGATGGGCCCGAGATTCAGGTAAGTCTTGTGCTGAGGCCCTGACCGTGCCCCCAGCCTTCCCTGCAGCCTGTGAAGGAGCAGACTTCCCTCACGCCCAATGGCAGCTGCCTGCTGTTTTGTTCACTCACTGTGGGTCAGTCTTGTGCACCCTGGAACTTCGTGTAGGTGGAGCGGGTGCTCTCAGGCCTGTGACACCCACCAGTGGCCACGGACACCTCAACTGTCAGTCCTGCCCCTGGTGCGACACACCACAGTCTGTCCATGGATGTCTTTTGGCGACATAAGCACTTATTTCCAGTGGGAGTGACCAAGAGGGTCATTGCTGAGTTTTCGGTAAGTGAATGTTTAACTTGATAGGAAACTGCCAAGCACTTGCCACACCTGAGTTCTGGGCTGTCCTGTCACCTTCCTTTGTTAATGATTGATGGGACTCATCTGGAGTTGATGCTGCAGATCACCATGGCCCAACCATGGAATCTTCTAACCCTAGAGGACAAGACTCTGGTTTCTAAATAAGTGTGCTATGTAAGCTTTGAAAACAATGCATGGAGCCAGGTTCTCAAATCCTGGGGGATTTCAACAATCCCTACTTCAGGTCCCCATTCGCAGATATTCTGATTTAATTGGTATCTGTAAAAGCTCCTTGGGGAATTCTGATATCCACACTGGGGTTCAAACTGCTGGATAAGAGGGGAGGGTAGAAAGGAAAGGCTTTGCAGCCAGGTACACCTGGGATAATCCTAGTAATGGTTGCATCTCACGTGGCGTTTGCTACAGAAAATCACCACCACCACCCTGCCTAAAGTAGTGGCTAAAACACCATTTTATTGTTTCTCCTGGTTCTGTGGGTAGACTTGGCTCCAGTGAGCAGTTCTGCTGGTCTTACTTAACAGTGTCCTTGCAAGTGCAAGATGTCAGTAGGGGCAGGTTCATCTGGAGGCTGGGCTGAGACAGCCAGCTCGGCCCTTGCCCTCCCCCGGGGTCTTGAGCTTCTCCTTTCCCATAGCTACGGCTGCCACTTCTGGTCTGCATAACATCTCATGTAGAGCCTCTCAGGGTTCCCCAAAGTGTTCCAAGAGGGAAAAAGCAGAAACCACCCACCCTCTTGAAGGCCAGGCCTGGCACTCTATCACATTCTGTCACTCAGCACAAGGCACAGGCTGTCCTAGACTGCAGGTGGCAGGGATTCCACAAGGGTGTGAATCCCAGGAGACGAGGGTCAATAGGGCCATCTTTGAGACCAGCTACCATAAATAGTAGCCACTTCATGGTATTAATATGAAGACTAAAGAAATAAGTACATATGACATATTTAGACTAGGCACTGAAACATGGTAAGTGCTGAGTGACTATTATAACTTATTATTATGCCTATAATCCCTATGCCAAGGGTTGTCAAATTTTTTTCTATAAAGAGCCAAATAATAAATATTTTAGACTTTTCAAGACTCTCTGTCTCAGCTACTCAGCTCTACCATTGATACCTGGAAGCATTCATAGATAGCATTCATGAATGAATGATTTATGGCTATGTTCCAATAAAACTTTATTTACAATAGCAAACTGTGGGCCAGAATCTATTTTGGATTCCCTCTTTTTTTTTTTTTTTTGAGACAGAGCCTCAAGCTGTCACCCTGGGTAGAGTACTATGGCATCATAGCTCACAGCACCCTGCAGCTTCTGGGCTCGAGTAATTCTCCTGCCTCCACTTCCCAAGTAGCTGGGACTACAGGTGCCCACCACAATGCCTGGCTATTTTTTGGTTGCAGCCATCATTGTTGTTTGGCGGGCCCAGGCTGGATTCAAACCCTCCAGCTCAGGTGTATGTGGCTGTTGCCTTAGCTGCTTGAGCCACAGGCGCTGAACCTGGATTCCCTCTTATCTGGTTTCCTGGGCCTCCCCTCCTAGCTAGTCTCTGTCCTGGTCCAGCCCCTGTCAGCCATCATGTCAGTGCTCAGAGTTTGTGCCCATTGAGCACTGACAGTGCTGGGCATTCCTCACGTCTGATCTCACCAGCCCCATTTGAAACCAGCTGTGGCAACCTCACATGTGCTTGATGGGGGTCCTTAGTACTCTTCCCCATCCTCCATCAGTCTCCTCAAAGCTACACCAAATTAAAATACAATTTAATTAAACTGATACAAATGCAACTTCAAGAAAAATCTCCTCGCCCTCCCCAATTGCCATTTGAGGATTTGGACTAGCCCCAGTTTATAGATGAGGAAACTGAGGCATGAGAGGGCAAATATTGGTAAGACTGGCATCAGACATGGATGGCATCTTCATAAGCAAGGCTCTGCACAGCCTCCAGCCCACGGAGCTTCCTGCCTGCCCTGAAGGACACTTTCTCTGGCCCCGAAACAGGACTGAAAGATCTCTGAAACCCCTTCCAGCTGAGACTCCTCGCAGCAGGTACCAAATGACAGTCGTTAGGTACATATTGGGAAAGAATATTGGACATAGCCAAAGGGCAAGTTAGCCATTCTATTAAAATGGGAAGTATGCAACCCTTTCAACCTAGCCATTCTACTTCTAGAAAGATAGGTTGTGAGATCGTCCACACAGGGGCAGAGACAGATCATGTACTGCATCATGGTTACCAATAGCAGAGAACTGGAGATGCTCCAGTTGGCCACCATTGGAGGAGCAGATGAATAAATTATGGTTCTTTGAAACAGGGGAGCATCGTGAACCTCTTGGAGACTGAGATAGCTTCAAACACCCAGCCATCTGTAAAGTGCCTAGAAGGTAAGGAGCTAGGGGGACAGTGATGTACCGGAGAAGCACATTCCTGCTTTAAGAATACAAGTGTCTGCAATGTGCATAGAGAGGTCAGCAGTGCCTCCCTAGCACTGCCACTAGGAGGTAAATGAACGGGGATTTGCACCTCAGCTCTAGATTTAGATCATATTTTTAAAAAGTTTTTACAAGCTTTTGTTTTCTTACTAATATAGAGAAAATCATATAATGAAGTTCAGTTTCATTGATAAATATTTCAGTGCGTGTCTGTAAAAGATAAGAATTATTTTCAGAAAGTAGCCACAATACCATTATCACACCTAAAACAACAATAAACATTTAATACAATTAAATGTCCAGTAAGTAGTTTCTAGTTATCTCATAAAAACACGAATTATTTTTGTAATAAGAAAAAAAAAATTGAAAAAGAAAAAAATGTCAATCTCACAATAGATTAGTACAACTTTCCTGGAGCTTATCAACAGCCTTAACAATGTGCTTATCTTTTGCCCTAGCAATCTCAACCCATAAATTTATTCTAGGGAAAAAAAATTAAAGAGGTACACAGTGTTCACCAGAGTATACAGCATCCGTAGAAGTTGCTTGAAAAATATTCGTTGAATCTGGAGTTGGCTATAGTGCTGCTGTGTGCGGTTTTGTTTGTAAGAGGAAGGACTGGAAGTAAGGGAAGCTCATCCCTTTAAGGTACACTGAGATAAAGGGGGGCAGACCCAGAGGACAGAATATTGTCCTGTCACTTAAATACATGTAGATAGGCTGGGCACACTAGCTCAGGCCTATAATCCCAGCACTCTTGGAGGCCAAGGAGGGTAGATCACCTGAGCTCAGGAATTCAAAACCAGGCTGAGCAAGAGCAAGACCCCTGTCTCGACTAAAAATAGAAAAACTAGCCAGGTGTTGTGGCAGGAACCTGTAGTTCCAATTACTTGGGAGGCTGAGGTAGGAGGATCGCTTGAGCCCAAAAGAGTTTGAGGTTGCAATGAACTATGATGTCACAGCACTCTACCCAGGGCAACAGAGTGAGACTGTCTTAAATAAATAAATAAATAGATACATAAACAAACAAAACTTGTAGATAACTACCCTCTCCCAGAGGTCTTCATGCCCTTTTGAGTGTGGGGTGGACTTTGTGATTGTCATCTGAAGAATGAAACGTGCAGACGGGAAAGACAGCACTTTTACAGTGGACATGCCCTGCAGATTCTCTTATCCATGGCTAGTGATAAGTGGCTGTCAGGTACCTTGATGATCACCAGAGCATGTCACCTCTGTGGTTCTTTCCTCTGGATCTGGTAATTGCAATTTCATCACAAGGAAAACATCAAAACAAAACTAAATGAGGGGCATTCTACAAAATACCTCTGCCAAACTTCCAGGGTCATGAAGAACAGAATAGACTCAAGACCAAGGAGCCTCAGGAAATGATGAAGACCAAATGCCATGCAGGGTCCCAGATGGGATCTCGGAACAGGAAAAGGCCATTAGTAAAAAGCTGATGAAATTCTAATAAAGTCTGTAGTTTAGTTAACAATATTTTACTAGCATTAATTTTTTCGTGTTGACAAATGTACCGTGGTTATGTAAAATATTAACCGAGGAAAGTGAATAAAGATTGTACAGAACTTTTGTGCTCTCTTTGCAACCTTGCTGTAAATCTAAAACAACCAAAAGTGACAACTAAAAAACCGGGATGTACATATTTATTAACATAGAAATGTATTCATGATATGTTAAAGGGAAATGTCTGTTGGTCTCACAGCTTTGCTGAGTGAGGCCATTTGTGTAAAAACATTAATAACAAGGTGTTCGTGAATGGGTGTATGCGCATGCATGCACACACAGAGGAACAAGAGCCTGGGAGCACAGACTTCCAGGGCTGCAGACCCAAGGGGACACCAGGGCCAGGCAGGGGAGGACTACAGTGACTCTGCTGAGCTGCAGTGCTCATGCTCCTGAAACGGGCAGCAGCCCTAGCCAGCTGCTTCCTGCAGGATTTGGGCCCAGTCCTGACAGATCTTCTAAATTTCTAAAAGGAATCCAGGTCGTTTCACACATTTTCAGCACCCACTCAGCTGTGCAGAGGGGGCCTTCAGATCACCCAGCCAATGAGACGACTGGAACCTGGAGAGGCAGGGAACCTGGCGGCCAGCTGGGCTGCCCTATGCTGGCTTCACCGTTCACACTACACCTGGAGGACGGCCAGCTGGCAAGGGCAGGGTGCTCTACCTTCCTGCACGCAGCCAGTGCAGGGGGCAGAGGTTTGCTCAGAGTCCATGCCCAACTGTGACACTTTTGGTTCACCAGGTCACACCAGGAGCCTGTGACTTTGTGTGTGTGTCTGAGAGTCCCGTGTAGCAGCTCCGTGCATCCATGTCTGACTATAGACATGTTGTGCATCTATATACTCCGCATGCTGGCCTGTTTACATGGCTTCTCTGCTGCATGTCTGACTGTGCACATGTGTGTGAGTTGTATGAACGCATCCCCGCTGTGTGGTGTGTGAGACGATGATGTGCATTTGCGTGTGTTTCCCCTGCAACACAGGGCTGCCTTGTGTGCGTCTGCTCCGTCTGGCTGAGCTGTGCTTGTGTGCGTGCCTGCGTCCCTGTGATGTCCTTGCCCACATCACTGTAAGACTGCGTGTCAGCATCCCTGGCCAAGTGCCATACCTGCCTGGGTGTCTGTGTAAGTGCACGTGTGTGTGAGCTGGATGCCAGGAGCAGTCAGAGTTTGAGTCATTCACAATCAGCACCAGCTCCTCAATCCCCTGGGCTTGAAGGGTGCTTCAAGTCTCCACAAGAAGCACGCAGGGCCTAAACACCCCCTGCCACTCCCAGAATCCCAGTCATAAGTATGAGAAGGGCAAGGGTGGGCCAGGTGCAGAGGCTGGGCTCAGAGGACCCCAGAGTGGATTCTGGACATACAAACATTGCAGCTGCAGGCTCCTGTGTGACCCTTGCACTTGGCCAGCTGGAGAGTTGTTAATTTGGGACACAGCCCACAGCCCTACACCACTTCATCACGCCCCACAAATACTTCCTGAAGGCCATTTCTTTAATAGGAAATGAGCACAGCCGAGCCTGCTTTGATTCCTCCCTAAATACAGGCTGTGGGTGCAGGAAGCCTGTCTGGCCACTCTTCCTACTGGGTGAATCAGGAGGTCGGGGGTTGGTACCACCAAGGGCCAAGGGGGCAGCTCAGGCACAGGAAGGAGGCAGGAAGCCTGGGACCCTTAGGGCCAGAGGGACACTTGGACACTCTCTGCCCCAGTGCCCTGTCTTACAAGTGAGTGCACCCAAGCCAAGAGGGCAAGACCCTAACTGGAGGTCACATAGCAAGTCGCCAACAGAACTAACATTCCTTTCATAGAGCTCCAGAATTCATTATCCAACACTTACATATTAAGTACCTATTACAGGCCAGACCAGGGATATGCCCCAGCACACAGCAGCAGACTAGACAGACGCAGCCTCTGTCCTCCTCAGGGAACTTACACTCTAGTCCGAGAGACAGACAGCAAGCAAAGAAATACCATCATATCAAACCACACTAGGGGCCAGCAAATGACATCTTGACATACTGCAGTCACTCCGTCTAACACAGTGGCCACTAGCCTAATATGGATATTTAAGTTTTAAGTAATTAAAACTGGAGAAAATCAACAGCTCAGTTCCTCCTTAGCAGAAGCCACATTCTAGGGGCTGGTAGCCGCCTCAGGCTGGCTGCTGTGCCGGACACACAGGGGGAGCACTTCCATCACAGAAGGTCGGGTGGGATGGTGCAAGTCTGGAGGGTGGCTGGAGGGCTGGGGGTAGATGGCTGGGACAGTGACACCCGAACTGTCTGCTGTGCAGGTGTGACCATGGGAAGACACACCAGGAGGAGGGTGGCAGGTGCCATCTGGGCTGAGGGTGCACTCAGTATGCTCAAGGAGAAGGAAGGACAGAGTTAGCGAGTGGAGAGGAGAGTGAGGTAGGAGTGCGGGCTGCTGGGCCCTTGTTAAGGGTTCTGCAGATGTGAAGGGCATCAGGAAGCAGTGGGGGGGGGGGTGTGAACAGAGGAGCAGCTTGGTTTTTAAGATATAGAGAGAATTAGGGAGAGGTATGAGACTGAAAGGAGGAAGACCTAGTGTCACAAAGAGAGAGGAAGGTGACTGAGATTTGAGTGATGTGGGAGGAGGGGAGAGCCATGAGCACAGCCCAAAAACTCAGGGTCCTGGATCAAGCTGTACCTGAAGCTGACATGTGTGATCCCCAGGTCCTTCCTTCCTCCTCTTGGCTACTGGGATGCTGACTTGAACACACCCTCATTGGTACCACCGAGCTACTCGTTAAAGACTAAGGTTGACTGAAAAATCCCTGACTCTCCTTTCTCTTATCCCTGTACAGAGCATGGAGAGCCAGGGCCAGGCTCCCCTTGGCATCCTGCTTCCAGTTTCTTTTCTAGGACTTTGCCCCTTTCACTGAATCCTAGGACTGATGAGATAGTCCCAACTAATCACCTTGAGTTTGTGGAAAGAAGGCCGGGGGCTGTGGCTCACGCCTATAATCCCCAGCATTCTGGGAGATGGAGGCAGGTGGATCACCTGAGCTCAGAGGTTCGAGACCAGCCTGAGCAAGAGTGAGATCTTGTCTCTAAAAATAGCCAGGCATTGTGGTGGGCGCATGTAGTCCCAGCTACTCAGGAGGTTGAGGCGAGAGAATTGCTTGATCCCAAGAGTTAGAGGTTGCTGTGAGCTATCATGCCATAGCACTCTACTGGGCAACAAAGTGAGACTCTGTCTCCAAAAAAAAAAAATTTTCAGGGAGATACTTTACTCTACCTGATGTTCCACTGACTTTGCTCACTAGGATGATTTTCTCACAACCTGTAGGGAAGAGGAAGGAGGGGGCAGGTCCTGCACTCAAGGCCCAGCTTCAGCTGCAAATGGAGTGACTTCTCTTAATCATAGGGAGACCTTCCTCTCCAAACACCAGCAGGTGCTATGCTCATGCACTGCCAGTGGGGGGGGTCTCCTCAGCCCTGCAGAACAGCATGGTAACCTGCTGTCCAGGGCGGTCAGGGGCCATTCTGTGCCTTGGAGGCTGGAAGCTCATCTCCCTTTCAGGGTCTTTGCATTCAGCGTTCTCTCTGCCTGGAACACTCTCTCCCAAGACCCCGAGAACGGCCCCTTCCCACTAAGCAGCCCTTCTTACTCTCTGAAGTCATCTTTCAGTCTCCTGCTCTAGAATGTCAGCCCCAGGAGGCCAGGCCAGTTGCCAGTCTTGCTTCCTTTGCCCCCATGTCTGACAAACAGGTCGAGTTAGAGGCCCCCAGGAGGCTTCTGCCATGCATAGTGGCTGGGGTGAGTGCAGGGAGAGGCCTTATACACTTCCTCTCTCTGCACCCTCCCAGCAGCTTCTGGAGGAAGGGCTGGACCAGGGCAGCAAGCCTGGGAGAGAGCAGTCACTTGCCCAAGGTTGCACAGACAGCGTGTGCCAGGCCTGGCCTGGAGGGGGCTGAGGTCCTGGAGAGAGGCAGTGGTCAGGCAGCGCCTGCAGGTGCACTGCCTTTCTGTGTGACAGCTGTTCCTCATCCACAGACCTGCGCCTTTCTGCCTGCTGGGTCCTCAGGTGAACCGCTGAGAGGGCGCCAGCCTGTGCTGCATAGCCGCTGCCCTGCTGCCCAGAGCACACAGCAAATAAATGAGGCTCAATTGGAAACCGAGTGCACCTTAACCCAGCCCTGGAACACACGTGGCCCCACCCACCACTGGGCAGGCAGACCTGTTTCCCGTGTCCCTGCCACGCCCTGGGCTAACACCAGCTGGCCAGACTCGCAGCCTTGGAGGGCTGTCAGCAGCGCCCCCATTCCTTCTCCACTGCCCCACCCAGGAATGGGGCTGTCCAGGCCCAGCAGAGCCGTGGGGTGAGATGCCCGAAAGGAGCTGACCCTCTCCACTCTGCAATGTCCCAGCAACCCCAGGAATAGGAACAGATATGCCCATCACCATCTGACCTTGCACACACTTGTGTAACTTTTAGAATGAGAGAGAAAAAACATATGATAAAAATAACTTCCGGCTCGGCGCCTGTGGCTCAGCGGGCTAAGGCACCAGCCACGTACACCTGAGCTGGCGGGTTCGAATCCAGCCCGGGCCCGTCAAACAACAATGACGGCTGCAACCAAAAAATAGCCGGGCGTTGTGGCGGGTGCCTGTAGTCCCAGCTACTTGGGAGGCGGAGGCAGAAAACTCGCTTGAGCCCAGGAATTGGAGGTTGCTGTGAGCTGTGATGCCACAGCACTCTATCCAGGGTGACAGCTTGAGGCTCTTTCTCAAAATAAATAAATAAATAAATAAATAACTTCTATGTTGGCTTGGCGCCTGTGGCTCAACAGGCTAAGGCGCCAGCCATGTACACCTGAGGTGACGGGTTTGGATCCAGCCCAGCCCACCAAACAACAATGATGGCTACAACCAAAAAATGGCTGGGCGTTGTGGTAGGTGCCTCCTGGGAGGCGGAGGCAAGAGATTCGCTTGAGCCCAGGAGTTGGAGGTTGCTGTGAGCTGTGATGCCCTAGCACTCCACCCGAGGTGACAGCTTGAGGCTCTGTCTTAAAAAAAAAAAAAAAAAGGTACATAATAATAATTAATAATAATACAATAAAATTTTACAAAAAAATCCCTGACCCCTCCACAGGGCCTGGTCCGGAATATGCTCAGAAGGATCTTCATGGATCTAACCACAGTGCACCATGATGTGAATGGTCCAGGCTCTGATGGGTACAGTCACTTTGCAAACTGTATCAAAGCTAACAGACATAACCCCAGTCACTCTGCTATTCCACGACCAGGAGTCTACCCAACAGACACAAGTGCTTATGTCCACCAAAGAGTCACACGAAGATGTTCTCAGCAGCATTATTTGTAATGTCTAAGAACTGGAACAGGGCAGTGGCACACAAACAGGCATGGTACATGCACAAACACTCACATTCAGCGTGAGAATAGCTACTGGCATACACCGTGGCAGGCAGCAGGCTCACGGGCATGATGTTGAGGGAGAGAAGCCAGACCCCAAAGGGAACGTCAATGCATGAGTAAGGAGTTCAAGAAGGGACAAAGGAATCTCTGGGGCTGATTTGACTGTGGCTCCACTGGGCTGTTGGACCCGACCCTCCTCCGTCTGGGTGGCAGCCACATGTGTGTGTGTGTGTGTGTGTGTGTGTGTGTGTGAGAGAGCACATGCTGAAATCCACGGGGCAGCATCCGTCGGGCATGTGCCCTGGGAGGAGTGGAAGTCATGCATAAGTGTTCTAATAAGTCTGGAGAAATGAAATGCAGGCTCTGGGCTTATTTAAATCTCTGCTCTTTCCAGGCTGGCTGACCTTGGTTTCTCTGCTTCTCCATAATGTCCTCTGTACATACGGGGTAATCTTGCCACTGTAACAAAAATGGGATTATCTGTTGGAGAAATGGGGCACCACCCTTCCTGCGCAGACCTGCACACAGGATGTTTAGCTATTGGTGACTGTGGTCCATAATGAGAGTTTTGCACCATAGCTATGGAGCATTTATCACAGATATTCACTGTCCACCCTGCACCCTGGACATGGGGTTGGGCCCTGGGGACACCACTACAGATAAGACAGACCAGCCCCTCGCTCAGGGAGCTGGCATCTAGCTCCTTAGTTCAGTCAACAAATGCTCCCTGCAACTTACCCAGAGTCCCACAGCTGCAGGACTGAGGTTGTCCGACTGTAGACAAGGTTTGTCACCCTGTGCCTCTGTCCTCCAGAGGGGCAGAACAGAAGTCCTGAGAGTTGCCACCACCAAAGGACACGGCTTGTGGACAGCACCCATCTCCTTGCCTCCACTGGGTCTCCAGGGCACCAGCAAAGCGGGGCATGACCCCCCGACATACACACAGAGGCATGCGCGGTCTCAGCTCTCCTCCCTCCCAGGTATCTCTGACACCCTGTGGTGCTTCCAGAGATCATGTCCCCCAAAGATAGCTTGCCCCCAACCCTCACCTCAGAGTCTGCTTTGAGGGACACCCCCTATGAAGTTTCTCCACTGCTCTGGCCACATACGGTAGAGAGTCAGCAGGAGAGGCCAGCCCTGACTGGTGGTATGGACATGGGGTGGAGTCAGAGCCTTCCAGCAGGCCTCGGCCAGTGCCCCTGGTGTGGGGGGGATGCCTCTCACCCCTGCCAGCTGCCTCTGGACTACAGGCTGAAACCTGCCTCAGTGGCCTTCCCTGAGGTCTCCCCACTGTACCCACACTTTCGACCTACTCTTTGTTCTTGAGGCTTCTGGTGCTGTAGTACTACCAAAGGGTGGGCAGGCTTTTCTGGAATTTGGCACTGGGAACTACAAGGGTTGGGGCTAGGTTGGAACAAGAACTGGGGGTCAGGAGGCAAACCCCCCTCAGAGGGCCAGGAAGGTGCTGTAAGCCTGGATTCCAGCAGCATGGATGCTCCCAAGTCCATCCTCTGGTTACTCGTCCTCCCAAGCTGCATCAGTAGCCACAGCAACAGGAGAAATGGCAGAAGTGCTCTTCATGGACGTGGTCAAGTCAGAATGAGGCCACTGGTTATGGTGGGCTGTGAGCCAGGTGACTGGTGTCATTATGAAAAGGGGCAATCAGGACACAGAGACTTGTGGAGAGGGAAGAGGAGGTAAAGTGACACAGGGAGAAGGTGTCACCTACATGACAAGGGGAGGCCTGGAGCAGACCTGGCACAGACCTCAGAAGGGGCCCGCCCTGCCCACACCCTGTGAGACAATAACATCTGTTGTCTAAGTCACCCAGTCTGCTGTACTTTGCAACAGCAGTCCTAGTAGACCAATGTACATCTGTATTGAAATATAATTCACAGACCAAAAATTTCACCTGTTCAGGCTTGTTGCCCGTAGCATAGTGGTTATGGAGCCAGCCACATACACCGAACTTGGTGGGTTTGAACCCAGCCCAGGTCAGCTAAACAACAGTGACAATTGTAATAAAAAATAGCCAGGGGTTGTGGTGGGCGCCTGTAGTCCCAGCTACTTGAGAGGCTGAGCCAAGAGATTTGCTTAAGCCCCGGAGCTGGAGGTTGCTGTGAGCTATGACGCCACAGCACTCTACCAAGGGCAACATAGTGAAACTCTGTCTCAAAAAGAAAAAAATAAATAAAATATACAATTCAGTACTTTAGCTCTATTCACAGAATTGTGCAACCATCGCCATGATCTAAGTTGAGAACATTCTCTTCGCCTCCAAAGGAAAGCCTGTGCCCTCTACGTGGTCACTCCCCAGACGACCTGCCCAGCTCTGTGTCTGTGGATGTGCCTGCTCAGGACACTGCATACAAATGCAGCTGTACGGTGTGGCTTCTGTGTCCAGAACTTCCCACTCAGTGCCACGTCCTCAGGGGGCATGCACGGCCACACAGCAGCACATTGTCCTCACGGCTGACCAACAGCTCGCTCTATTGCCATACTGCATTTAAAAACTCCGTTCCTCAGTTGCTGTATAACAATTTTTTTTTTTTTTTGTGGTTTTTGGCCGGGGCTGGGTTTGAACCCGCCACCTCTGGCACATGGGACCAGTGCCCTACTCCTTTGAGCCACAGGCGCCACCCCAAAATTTTGTTTTTGAAAGAGAATCTTAAAAGCATAGCATCGGCTTGGCACCTGTGGCTCAATGGGCTAAGGCGCCAGCCACATGCACCTGAGCTGGTGGGTTCGAATCCAGCCCGGGCCCGCCAAACAACAACGACGGCTACAACCAAAAAGTGGCTGGGTGTTGTGGTGGGCACCTGTAGTCCCAGCTACTTGGGAGGTGGAGGCAGGAGGCTCGCTTGAGCCCAGGAATTGGAGGTTGCTGTGAGCTGTGATGCCACAGCACTCTATCCAGGGTGACAGCTTGAGGCTCTGTCTCAAAAAAATAAAAAAAATAAAAATAAAAAGCATAGCAAATATTCACATTTGCTAAATGCAAGTGGTAAGAACATGTTGTTTATGTTTCTTTATATTTTTCTGGATGGTGGAACTATAGGTGCCCAGGCTGAAAGGTTTTATAATTTTTAATGTTAACGAATATATTTTAAAAATACATATTGAAGGGAGAAGTAATGAGTTGCTGACATTTGAAGGGAAAAGATGGGTCTAGGGAAAAGAAAAAGGATCCCTGGCCCTTCCCCCACTTCCGGCTTCCACCTGACCCAGCGTCACAGGGACACTGACGCTGCTTAGCAGCCTCAGCCATGAGCCCTGTGAGGTTGGGGACCGTGTCTGTTGCATTTTGTCACCTTCCCAAGAGGTCCCACCCAATGCCAGTGCTCAGGGAAGGTGTGGAGCATTTCCCGAGAGTGGGAAGGGGACAGCCAGCAGTCCCTAGCCAACTCTGCAAGCTGCCAGGCCCACTGATGGGCAGCTCCCTCCCTCCTGAGGTGTTGGTCCCACTGCTGGCCACCAGGGATGGGTGTCCAAGGTCATATACCCCTTTGAGAGGTGGTTTGGTGGTATGGCCCAAGTTCAAAGGGCTCAGAGGATAAATATGTTTGGGGACAATGCTAGTCTGTCACCACTGACCTGTGCCACGTACCAGCTCTGGGCTTTACACTGTGCTTCTTCCTCCCAGAGGCTCCGAGAGGTGGATTCTAGCTACCCTCACTGAGAGCTGGAGCTCCAAGAGCCAGAGCACCTGCCTGAGGTCCGTGGCCAGCCTCCAAGCACATTCTGGGCCCCACACTCTCCTCATCCATTCCTCACACGGCAACAGCCCAAAGGCCTGTGGCTGTGACATTCCCAAGTTACCTGAGCTCTGTGCCCCTCATCTGTAGGGGCGCTGGGCAGCTCTGGGCCTCCTGGGCCAGTTGTATAGATCCTTTTAAGGGCATTTGTGGCCAGGTATTGAAACAAAGGCATCTGTGTTTCCCTAAGCAGGTTTGTACTTTATCCTGCTTGCATATCACAGCAAGGAAATCTATATTTTCCACCCAAGATGATGCCTTAGCTGGCAAAGATTGTGCTATGATTGGTGGAGCTGTAGGTGCCCAGGCTAAGAGGCCAGCTTGGGCCCAGAGGACAGGCAGCTCCAGACTCCAGCGTGGGCTAGAGGCAAGGGGTGAGGAGTGACAGTCCCAGTGTCACCAGCCATATCAGCCCTCGACCCACCTCAGTGAGGCCTGCCTGGTTCCACCCCAGACAAGACTGTGGGTCCTTCTGCGTGCCTGGGACCCTCCTGCTGGGAGAGCGTACAGTAGTGCCTCTCAGGAGCTGCAGAAGCAGCCAGGGTGGGCGCAGTTGGGAGGGGACCCAGACCCCTGGCCTACAAGACTGGCATTCTTTCCTCAAAACCTTGCAGAATCAGATTGTCAGCTCCCTGCTGCAGCCTGATGCTTGTGGAATTGCTGAATGCCAGGAAGGGCTGGCACCCAGCCGCCTGTGGCCCAAACAGTTGCTGCCCCCTCTGCCCTGAGCTATGTGGAGCTAAGCGGGTGGGCGGGGGGCCCCACCCACTTCATCTGAGTCTCAAGAATGTTGACATCTGGCCACCCACAGCCTTATCAGCCTGGCCTCTCTTAGGATAGCTGGGACAAAGGGCATGGGCGTTCCCAGGACTCCGGGGATTCTGGGAATGCATCTATGCACCCTCCCCCACACCGCGGGCTCCCCAAGCCAGAGGCCTCATCGCCTTACTGAAGGGGAAACTGAGTTCCAGAGGGTGGCAGGGACTTGCCTGAGGTCATGATGGCTTTATTAGTGAGAACTGGACCTCACTTGGACCCTCTCATCATTTCTGGGTCACAGACTTCTCTGACATGGAAAGAAAGTTTGAGACCACAACCTCTAAGTGGGGCTTCAGTACGTGGCACTGACGGGTGGTGCCCTGGTCAGCGTGTTCTGTGCGTGCAGCCCGTGCTCCCGGCCCTGGTCAGCGTGTTCTGAGCGTGCAGCCCGTGTTCCCGGCCCTGGTCAGCGTGTTCTGTGTGTGCAGCCCGTCTTCCCGGCCGTGGTCAGCGTGTTCTGTGCGTGCAGCCCGTGCTCCTGGCTCTGGTCAGTGTGGGCTGTGTGCTCAGCCTGAGCTTCCTGGTTCTGGCCAACCTGCAGGACACCAGATCCTCTAGTTGTTTAAGAAGCAAAAAATCCATCTTTCTGTAGGAAAACTACTGACTTTCAAATGTTGGCAAAAAAAAACCTTTAACATATATATTCTATTAGCCAAATGAAACACGTCCGTCAGGTAGATGCAGGCTGAGGCCTACCAGGTTGGACCCTAACCCTAACCCTCTCCCTAGGAAAGGTGCATGCCAGGCCTCACGCCCTGCAGACTTCCATCACCCATGGACCTGGGTGGGGAGCTGCAAACTGCTCCAGCACCTGTGAGCCCAGAGTCAGCAAGACCCAAGGCCACTCCAGCCCCTACGAGTCCAGACTCAGCAAGATGGACCCTAAGGGTCGCCTAGTCCCAGTTCTGGAGCCTGGGCCCAGCACAGCAGAACAAGCTGTGCCAGCAGAGGTTGGAACCGGGAAGTAGGAGGAGGTGAGGTCAGCGCAGCACTGTCACCTCACTTCTGGCTTGTGGCTCGAGGGGCATCGTCCACTCACGTGCCCTTCAATTGGGTGAATTCATGGTTAGATCAGAGAAACACCAAGGTGGGGGATGACTAAAAGCCCACAGCATCCTGGTGGTGGGGCAGGCTGTGCATCTGAGGGCAAGGCCCTGTTCAGTCCCCCACCCTGTTGCCAAAGTTTCTTCTCCAACAGACTAGGGGCAGTGTGGGGCATCAGGGAGAGAGCCAAGGGCAGGTGAATTCTGGGCCCTGGTGCTTATCACCCTATGACCCTGGCCATCCCTGTCCTTTCTCAGAGACTCAGTTTCCTCCAAGTAAAGTAGGAAAGGGTCAGGCTGCATGTGAGCGAGGTTGCCAGTGGAACACCAGGTTGGGGCCACCACCGCCCATGCCCCTCCCCAGGTCCCTTGTGAGAATGGGCACAGGCCTATGTTGCTCTGCCTTCCTCTGCTTCAGATCCCAAGTCCTGACTGCATAGGGTCGATTGAAAACACATGTCCTGGCTGGGCGCGGTGGCTCACACCTGTAATCCTAGCACTCTAGAAGGCCGAGGCCGGTGGATTGCTTGAGCTCATGAATTCAAGACCAGCCTGAGCAAAAGTGAGACCCCCATCTCTACTAAAAATAGAAAAACTGAGGTAAGGGGACTGCTTGAGCCCAAGAGTTGGAGGTTGATGTGATCTATTGATGCCACGGCACTACCCAGGGCAACAGCTTGAGACTCTGTCTCAAAATGAAACAAAACACAAATCCATGCTGGTCACCTCCTGGCCTAACCCTGCTCCTCATGGCTTCTCAGCACCCCCAAAACCACCTTTGGTAGCCCCTCTGGCTTCATGGCCTTGCAACTCTCTCTCCACTGCCACCTCCCACTCAGGGCCTCAGAAAGCTCATTCTTTCCTGCCACCCCCTTACCCAAGCTGGTCTTCGCAGGCTGCCCCTCCAAGCCCCCTTCTCCACCTACCACCTGAACAGGCCCATCTGTCCTTGGCCTGCAGAGCTGCCCACTACCCTAGCTCCTGCCAGCCTCCAGGGCCCATCTCCATCCCATCAGGCAGCAGGTGCTCACTGCCACGCTGTCCCCAGCCCCAACCTGGAGTCTGACACTTGGCACATTCACAGACCACAGACAGGACCCTATCCTGTGTGTGGTTGGGGCAGGTCTACAAGGAGCCCTATCCAGGGAGGGTCCTTGGAGTGGCCATCACCTGAAGCCACCTGGCCCTGAGCATGGACTGTGGTCTCTAAGGCCCTGCGCTCAGCTAGACAGGTTCCCTAGCTGGTTTGGCAGGATTGCTGTGGATAGCACACTGCCTCCAATGCAGAGCAGCCTGGTCAGCACCTGTGGCCTAAGGGTCCTGGCCCAGGAGGTCTGGCTGAACCTCTCCCTAGACCACCGGAATCGACTCTGGGGAAGAAGTCCAGCTAAGATGAAACAAGCAAGGGAATGTATTGGTAGAATGTAAGTTAGCTTGCAGAATAAAAGTAAATAAATAGATAGATAGCCAGATGTTGCAAGGGACTGGCAATTTAGGTAACAGAACTAATGGGCAGTCCCTGGGAGGAATGAATTTCCTCTGCTTCTATCCTGAAGTTACTCTATCCAAGATTCAAATGTCCTTACTATATAAAGAGTTCCTACAAGTCAAATGAGATGGCAGTAGAGAAACGAACACAGACACAGACAGGCAGCTCACAGAACGGGAGACACGAACAGCCTTAAACTTGCAGAAAGGAGTTCACTCTTATTTATAATCAGGGAAGCGCAAACTGAAACTACAATTCAAGACCACTTTTTACCTATCAGATTGGCAATGCTCCAAAACTGTGATAAACTGTTGTTGTGGGCGTGAGAGACAGCTCTTTTATATATGACAGGTGGGAGTGTAAACTGGTACAGTGACTATCCAGTCTTTTTTAAAATGCACATGACTTTTGACCTAAAAAATTACTCCTAGGAACTTATCCTACAGGGACACTTAGGTGTGCACAGATGACACTAGTATAAGGATATAGTTGCAGTATTTTTTATTTAGAAGCAGAGTCTCACTTTATCACCCTCGGTAGAGTGCCATGGTGTCACAGCTCACAGCAACCTCCAACTCCTGGGCTTAGGCAATTCTCTTGCCTCAGCCTCCTGAGTAGCTGGGTCTACAGGCGCCCACCACAACACCGGCTATTTTTTATTGCAGTTTGGCCGGGGCTGGGTTTGAACCCTCCACTCTCAGTATATGGGGCCAGCGTCCTACTCACTGAGCCATAGGCACTGCCTACATTATGCTTTTCTTATAATAGCAAAGGATTGGAAACAATCTAAATATTTGTCACTAGAGGTTGGTGAGGGGTATGTTAATTTATCCATTCCAAGATCATTGCAAGGGTTAAAAAAAATGAAGCAGTTTTCTATGGAATCGCCTTCTAGATAAACTATTGAGTGAAAGAAGAAGATTCAAGGACAGCACACATGTTTGTTAAATAAAGCCTGTTTTTTGTCTCCTTATTCAAAATACTCACTTTTGTCTTGTGGTCAATACTGTCCATTGTTGGCCAGGTCCTGTGGACACCTGCCCTGGCCTGACTGTGCTTTTGTTTCCAACTGTCTACTACACCTGTGACTCTTCGGAGGAGAACTGTCCCTAGGTCCCTAGGCTACAGGAGCCCTCTGCCCCTTCCTGCTGAGAGCTGCAAGTGTCTCCTCCTGCAGGGCGCCTCCTAACTAATGACTGACAGGTGGGGGCTAAGAAACCCGGCATGCAGGCTTGGCGTCCGTAGCTCGGTGGTTAGGGCAGCGGCCGCATATACCAGGGCTGGCGAGTTTAAAATCAGACCAGGCCTGCTAAACAAAAATGACAACTACAACAACAACAAAAATAGCTGGGGATTGTGATAGGTGCCTGTAGTCCCAGCCACTTGGGAGGCTGAGAATTGTTTACACCCGAGAGTTTGAGGTTGCTATGAGCTGTGACACCACAGCACTCTACAGAGGGCAACGTAGTGAGACATTGTGAAAGAAAGAAAGAAAGAAAGAAAGAAAGAAAGAAAGAAAGAAAGAAAGAAAGAAAGAAAGAAAGAAAGAAAGAAAGAAAGAAAGAAAGAAAGAAAGAAAGAAAGAAAGAAAGAAACCCAGCATGCAGCACTCAGGCCAAGAAGCTGAGATGTGACCTTCATACCACAGCCCTGGAGGGAGCAGCCTGAGAACTTGCCTCTGTGTGGCTTTGCCTGAGGTCACAGCCCTGTCTGGCTCCTCCTCTTCCTGTCTGCCACCCCATCCCCTTACTGCTGTGTCCTGGGTGCATGTGCTTCATAAATTGCTGCCATATAAATCAGGGTCTGCTTCTGGGACCAAGACACTTTCCCCCTCACCTCTTTCCTTACTTCCCATTGATAGGGTGTAAGAGCGTTTGTAGGAGTATGATATTACATAGAATTGTGATTATTCCCATTTTGCAGGTGAGGGAACTGAGGGCTAAAGGCAAGTGGCTTTGAAGCTGGGTAGTCTGGAGCCACCACCGAACTCACACCCACAGTTATGTTGAAAACAGCACAGAGTAAGAAAGCCTTGTGTGTGGACTAATCTGCATGTTCAAAGTAGGCCAAGTAGGGAAGATTCATTCTTCTAAAAGATTTTCTTTTATGATCTCCTCTTCATAGACACACAAGCCACTCTTGGATGCAAGGACTAGTAGTGGGACATTCCAGGGAGGGAGAGCTCCCAGGAGCAGAACACCTGCCAAGGCAGGAAGGGAGCCTGCCACTGGCTTTAGTTTTTTCACCTCCACGGCAAGGCCTGTCCTGCTCTGCTCCGCCGAGGCCACTGCCTCAAGTTCTGCTCCTGCAGTTTGGGATTTGGGATCTTGGGCAGGTGTTGGAACAGTAGGCAGATCACTGGCACATTTGCATTCTGAACTAAAGACCGTGCATTTCAACTCCCGTTCCCCTCTGCTGCCCACGTGCCATGCGGAACTGCAGGACCTCACCCAGCCCTGAGTCTCCATGTCATGGTGCCAGGCAGGTGAATCAGCCCAGAGAGAGGAAGGAGGATTCTCAGAAGCCAGCCCCACAGTGGGATGGGGAAGCAGCTCACCGATGCAAGAAAGCGTGTGATCCACCTTCTGTGGGCGTCCCCTGTGCAGCTCTTCTCTCCCAAGTGTGACAGAGAGGAGAGTCCCCAGGAGGGGGTGGTGGTCTCAACAGACTATAGTAAAATATCTCACTGTGTGATGTTTGACACAAACATAGGGCCAGGTGGCTTGTGGCTGGAAGTCTTGGCAGGCGGAGGCCTTGAGGGTCCCTGAGGTGTTGGCCCTGGCAGCATCATGTCTGGTGAACCTGTCTCCGCAGCGGAGTCCTGGGGCAGCTGGAAGCCCGAAGCGCTGCGGAAGTGGCCGTTCCCCCCTCCCCTGGCCATGCTGACCATTCACGGGATCAGCATCCCAGGAGGGGCCCTGGCCTGAGTGTCCTGGTGAAGAGGACCGCACCCCAGACAATCAACCACTCAGCGCCCTTTTTCTCTGCAGGATGGGGCTGGAGTTTGAGACTCACTAGAAGCTGAGCAGGCCAGAGGGAGAGGCTAAGGAAGTGCGGAAGCACAGCTGTGTTTCATGGGGGACTCTGAGGGAACCAAGAGACAGGCTCACTTTGAACTTTGACCCTCCTTTTTCCTCGAATCCTGGCCAGCCTGTGGCTCTGGGAAGTGACCTGGGTTCCTCCCATCCAGAGTGTCCCTCGTTCCCCTTGTGACAAGCCCTAGGGCATGAGACACCTGAGCTCACTTGGGCAGCAACTTACACATGACGGCCCAGTACCCTCGTGGGTCTAAAAACAGCCTCTTGCAGTTTCCACCTATTTTCACTCTAAGGGCTCGTGTTTACCCCAGAACCCACCGGTCAGTCAGGGGCTTGTGACCACATTCACTGTCAATGTTGCCACATTACATGCTCTGAGAGAATCTAGTTGTGCTCTCAGGACAGCCCCATCTCCAAATGGAGATCTTCCAGCACAGACAGGAAGAACAGTCTTGTCCAGGTCACAGGGAGGAGGTGATGCTGGGACCTAGACCCAGTCTGCTGGGCTGGACACCTCCTCTGCTGCATTCTGGCTTCAGGAGCCGCAGGGCTCCCCAACCCGAGCTCTGCTCCACCCAGGGGTCCCAACTCCCTCTGGCCCCATCTGCTTTTCTCCTGGAGTTCTGGCTGGGTTCCTGTGCATCCAGGCAGAGCACACTGAAGTGGGGTACATAGAGGGCCCCAAACCTGGGCCTCCCCTGCAGAGAACTCCCTGAAAATTGAGTACCTGTATGCCCAGAAGTGTTGTGGGCATTCAGGGAAGGGGCTGAGGGAGGAAGGAAGGACTCATTCCTCTTCAAAGGGCACCTACCCTCAGTTCCTAAGGAATTCTCCAGGTTTACGTCTGCAGAGGTCAGTCTCAACTCCTTCTCCAGATCCAAGGCTGTCCTCAGAGCAGCCAAGAGACAGTCTGTCCATCCCACTGCAGGCAGGTCTCCTAGGCAGCCACCTCTTTGAGCCCCGCATTCCTGAGCATCAAATAGCAACATAAAAAACAAAGTGACTCATTCTTTATAGATGTTCCAAAAAAGAAGAATATAGTAGAAAGATAAAATATCCAACACTTACAAATAACCACTCCCCCCAACATTTTATAAAGTCACATTTCAAACACACATTTCAAGAATCCCACAAAGAACTCCCTGTGCTACCACCTAGATTCTGCAGGCCTGTGCCCTCTCTCCTGGCTCAACTGGAGCTCTGTCCGTCTATCCAGGCCTCTATTTATCCACCACTGCATCTTATGTTTTGGATTTCAGGGTAAGTTAAAGACAACAGTATGTAGTTCCTAAATACTTTAGCACGGGGCAGTGCCTGTGGCTTGTCGAGTAGGGCGCCAGCCCCATGTACTGAAGGTGGTGGGTTCAAACCCGGCCTTGGCCAGACTGCAAAACAGAAAAATAGCCGGGCATTGTGGTGGGCGCCTGCAGTCCCAGCTACTCAGGGCAAGAGAGTTGCCTAAGCCCAGGAGTTGGAGGTTGCTGTGAGCTGTGTGATGCCACAGCACTCTACCAAGGGCAATAAAGTGAGACCGTCTCTACAAAAAAAAAAGAAAAGAAAAAAATACTTTGGCATGAATATTATTAACTAGAATGAAATAATAGTTTAAAAAAATTTGTATGATGAAAAAATTGAAATACATGAAAATGGAGAAAGTAGGATTATGAATAGCTGGGAGCCCAGTTCCCAGCCACATCAAATGTCAGTGTTTTTCCAATTGTGTTTCATCTATTCCCCACCTCATGTTTTTCTTTTTTTGAGACAGAGCCTTAAGCTGTCGCACTCGGTAGAGTGCTGTAGCATCACAGCTCACAGCAACCTCCGACTCCTGGGCTAAGCGAGTCTCCTGCCTCTGCCTCCCAAGTAGCTGGTACAATGTGCCCGCCACAACGCCCGGCCATTTTTTGGTTGCAGCCGTCATTGTTCATTGATGGGCCCGGGCTGGATTCAAACCTGCCAGCTCAGGGGTACGTGGCTGGTGCCTTAACCACTTGAGCCACAGGTGCCTAGCCCCCACCTCATTTTTTAATGACAAACTCACTACCTTTCTAAATGGAACTATTAATTAATTTATTTTTATTTTTGAGATGGAGTCTCACTTTGTAGCCCTGTGTAGAGTGCTGTTGCATCATAGCTCATAGCAATCTCAAACTCTTGGACTCATGTGATCCTCTTGCCTCAACCTCTCAAGTAGCTGGGACTATAGGTGCCCGCCACAATGCCCAGCTATTTTTTTTTTTTTTTTGAGACAGAGTCTCACTTTGTAGCCCTGGGTAGAGTGCCGGGGCTTTATAGCTCACAGGAACCTCCTGCTCTTGGGTTCAAGTGATTCTCTTGCCTTAGCCTCCGGAGTAGTTGGGACTACAGGCACCTGCCACAATGCCCAGCTATTTTTAGAGACGCGGGAGGTCTCACTCTTGCTGAGGCTGGTCTGGAACTTGTGATCTCAGGCCATCCACCTACCTCAGCCTCCCAGAATGCTAGGATTACAGGCATGAGCCACCATACCTGGCAGAAGTATTAATTTAAATCATGAAAGTAATATATACTTGCAACTGCCATCATGATAATTGATTTTGGTATTCAATGAGTGTTAAACTCTGAGTGAAAGCTTGCTGGGGACCAAAATATTCACATAGAAATTATCACTCAAAGGGGAGCACTCACCTTCACAATGCAGAGACCCAGCTGGCACCACTCAAGCCAAGGAACCAAAGCCGATCTCACTGACAATAGGACTCTTGATAAATGCACAAAGGACTCAGACTCATTTCCAAGATAGTCCAAAAACACACAGAGTGGATCTGCTCATGAGAAAACATGAGACAAACACCATGTGAGGGGCTCTGCAGAACTGCTTGTACTCTTCAAAGACTCAGGTCATGAAAAAGAAGAAAAGGATGGGGAACTATTCCAGATAAAGGGCAGAAAGACACAGGTCGGGTAAAGGCCATCTGCCACCCTGACTTGCGACATTTGTCTGGATTTGAATGCTGACTGTGTACTAGGTACTAAAGTTCTGAATTTTATCATTGTTGAGAATGCTTACACACTGCTGGTGGATGTAAATAGCACAATCTCTGTGGAAAACAGTATGAAGCGTCCTCAAAGAGCTAAAAGTAGACCTACCACTGGATCCAGCAATCCCACTACTGGGTATTTAACAAAGGAAAAGAAGTTGTGTTACAGAAAAGACACCTGCACCCATGTGTCTATCACAGCACAACTCACAATTTCCCATCAACTGGGGAGTAGAGTACTACTCAGCCATAAAAAGGAAAGAAATAATGTCGTTGCAGCAACTTGGATGGAACTGGATCCCATTATCCTAAGTGAAGTATCTCAGGAATGGAAAAACAAACACCACATGTGCTCACTTATAAGGGGAGCTAAAGGAAGACTATATATGGTCATAAAGTGCTGTGATGACTTGCAAACTAAGCAGGGAAGGGATACTATTTACTATTCTTGTGAGGGGTACATTAAAAGCTTGACTTTAGTATTACACAATTCACCCATGTGACAAAAAGCACTTGCACTCCCAATCTATTGAAATAAAAAAAAAAAAAGAAATCAGAAAACACCGGACAAAACTGGAAGCAGAGCTATTTTGAGCAATGCAAGCTAAAAGCTATTGTGCTAATAGGATGTCAACAAGGCCCTTTCCATTATAAAAAATGAAGAAGAATGTTCTTGATCTTAAAAGATCACACTGAAGTTGGGCGGTGCCTGTGGCTCAAAAGATTAGGGTACCAGCCCCATATGCCAGAGGTGTTGGGTTCAAACCCAGCCCTGGCCAAAAAAAAAAAAAATCACACTGAAGTAGTCAGGGATAAAAGTATTCAATTTACTCTCAAATGGCTCAGAAAATCAAATTCATATACATGTACATATGTTACTAACATATATAGATAGAACATATAATAATATATGTTATATATGACATATAATATATTATTGGTATGTATATATAATTACAAAGAGTGAGGGAGAAAATAAATGTGTTAAAATCTTAACAAGGGATAAATATAAGTGAAGGATATAAGGCAGGTCTTTTTATAATTTTTTTTTCACTTTTTTTTTATAATTTTATTGAATCATAATTCTGTACATTGGTGCAATCATAGGGCATGATTCATATACATTCAGAAATGTTTTCATCGTACTGTTACAGATAGCCTTCATGGCATTTTCTTTTTATAATTCTTGCAAATTTTGTGTAGAATTATTAGAAATTGTTTCAGAATAGAAAATGTAAAAATAATCTCTGTACATGCCTGAGAGACTTCAGCTGTTCATGGGCGGGTCTCAAGACCCTCCCCTGACCCCAGGCACTCAGGCCAGGGCAGCCAAGCCTCCTTGTTGCCTGGGATACACAGAGAGATCCTGCTATTTTCTTTTTTTTTTCTTTTTTGAGACAGAACCTCAAGCTGTCACCCTGGATAGAGTGCTGTGGCATCACAGCTCACAGCAACCTCCAATTCCTGGGCTGAAGTGAGTCTCCTGCCTCTGCTTCCCAAGTAGCTGGAACTACAGGCGCCCGCCACAACGCCCAGCCATTTTTTTGGTTGCAGCCGTCATTGTTTGGCGGGTCCGGGCTGGATTCTAATCTGCCAGCTCAGGTGTATGTGGCTGGCGCCTTAGCCTGTGAGCCACAGGCGCCAAGCCAGATCCTACTATTTTCATGTAACATTATGTCATGAGCATCTGCCTGTGTTACAAATATTCACTCAAAAAAATCATTGTTTAGGGCGGCACCTGTGGCTCAAAGGAGTAGGGCGCCAGCCCCATATGCCGGAGGTGGAGGGTTGAAACCCAGCCCCGGCCAAAAACTGCAAAAACCCCTCCAAAACCATTGTTTATGGTTGTCTAATATCCTTCTCATGATCCCTTTAGCAGAGTGTTCTCTGTTGTCCATACGCTGTAGGAGTCAGCTTTGCACATCCATCTGTGCCTTATGGGGAGGACGGGCAAAGACTGCTGCTGCTAAAGGCACTGGGGGTCGTGTCAAGCTGCATTTCGGCATTCCAGAAAGGTGGTACCCATAAATTCACCTGCAAGTGTGTGGCCCTGCTCCACAGCCCCCCGAAGAACCCAGCATCTGTATAAGTAAAAATTATATCAAAACACTTGCCGCTTCAAGATGTCCCAAGCAGGTCCTGATTGTTTTCTTTGATTCCTGATGCACCTAGTTTTGCTCTTTTCCTTCTGTGCACCATGCAGGACTGTGTGTCTTTCCTGGACTGCCACGGGGGCATTCTTGTCCATTTGTGGGAGGTGTGAGGATTAGAAAGAGTTAATGGGGGCGACACCTGTGGCTCAGTGGGTAGGGCACTGGCCCCATATACTGAAGGTGGAGGGTTCAAACCCGGCCTCAGCAGAACCGCAAAACAAAAAAATAGCCGGGCGTTGTGGCGGGCACCTGTAGTCCCAGCTACTCGGGAGGCTGAGGCAAGAGAATCTCCTAAGCCCAGGAGTTGGAGGTTGCTGTGAGCTGTGACACCAGAGCACTCTATCGAGAGCGAAAAAATGAGACTCTGTCTCAGAAAAAAAAAAAAAAGAGTGAATGCTTGTGAGGTGCTGGGAAGGTCAGTGGTGCCCCTAACCACCAGAGTCTGGCTCTGCTGCTGGCTGGCGGTGCCATCGGACCCACCTCGTTTCCTTTCTGTGAGAGCAGGCGCCTGCCCCCAAGTGGCAGCAGGAGGAACTGCATGTGTGCACCTGGAACAGCCTCCATCCCACCCCAGCTCAGCACTCCACAAACGCTACTATTATTTATGTATTAAGGAAATCAACCCTTTGTCATATTTATTACCAGTCGTCTCCTTCAGGAATCTGAAAGCAGACTGCGGTATGACTGGGGGACCAGAGAAGGGTCTCTCCAGCGATGCTGCAGTGATGATGGGAGTAGAGCAGGGTGGTGGAGGTAATGGGGGCCCCTCCCCGCCATGCTCAGCTGTCCCTAGTCCAGCCTCTAGCACGGCACGCGGCAGGTACTCCCTGAGCACTGTTGAGGAAGGAATGTCTCACATGCGAAAACATTCTTAGAGCCATAAAGCCAGGCCTGGCTGGCCCAGACCAGACTCCAGATTTGTTCCAAGGAAGATTTCACAACTTCCTTTGAGAAATTCCCAGTGTCTCCCAGCTTGGGCCAGGACGTCCTTCTGGAGAGCCGACCTAAATCCTTCCTGCTCAGCCTCCTCTCGCTCTACAGAGGAAGAAGAGCCTGCCACCAAGAGGCCCCGGAGGTAGAGGCAGGTGGGGCGCTCACCTCAGAGCCCAGGGAGGCCCCAAGAGGGTGAGGTGAGGCCTGGGCCAGCTTCAACCATTCTCCTCCTCTGACTCTACAGGGGAGGGGCCCTGGTGCCACTCACTCCACCATCCCTGCCTGGGTCACAGGGCCCGCCCCCGAGTCTATGGAGGGACTAGGAGCAACCTGACCCAGAAGTAGACGTGTAGGTTGGGCTGAGTCACCCTTCAAAATTGTGACCAGTGAGGGCTACAGAGGGTGCCCCCTTCCTGGCAGCCTGGCTGGAATCGGTCACTTTTCCACCTCTGGGAAAGTGGCCTGGAGCTTGCACATCACCTCAGCCCAGCTCTGCCGTGGACCTGCACTGGCCCCTGTGTCACCCTCTGCCACAGTGACCCTCCTACTGGCATTCAGACATTTCCACCTGTTGTTTCACTAAAACCTCTGCTGCCCTGCTCCAGACATCAGCCAGCAGTGTGACTTTTTTTTTTTTTTTTTTTTTTGAGACAGAGTCTCACTTTGCTGCCCTCAGTAGAGTGCTATGGTGTCATAGTTCACAGCAACCTCAAACTTTTGGACTTAAGTAATTCTCTTGTCTTAGCATCCTGAGTAGCTGGGACTACAGGCACCACTATAACATCCGGCTATTTTTACAGACAAGGTCTCGCTCAAGCTCAGGCAATCCACCCGCCTTGGCCTCTCAGAGTGCTGGGATCACAGGCATGAGCCACCACACCCAGCCCAGCAGTGTGACTTTTTAGAAGTCTTTCACATGGTTTTGCCATTGCCACAGTGGCTGTCATTGCACCACCATGAGGAAAACCATTTTCTTGCACCATCACTGCATGTAGAGCAGGGTTCCATGGCCTTGTCCCCCAGCCTCACAGAGACAGTGTGGACGGAATGTCATCAACCTCAAGCGTGGCACTTGGCACCCAGCCTGGGTGAAACCACGTGCCTCAGGGTTTCTGAATCACAGTTCCTGGAGCTCTGGCCTGGCTTTGTCTCAGTGGACAAGACAACCGACCCCGGCTGAGCTGGAAGAGCAACTCCCTCAGCTGGGAGAGGCCTGCCTGTGCTAGGACTCGGGCTCGGTGAATGCCAACAGGAGCAGCCTGCGCCTGCCAGGCCAGGCAGGCAGAGCCAAGAGAGCTTAGAACCTGCGGTCGAAAACCATGGGAAAGGGTCAGACACTCAAGAGAGACAAGCCTGGAGCATCCTGTAAAAACTGGAAACAAACCAACATTCTCCAACATCATGGTTCCTTCACACCACGGAATACTTCATGGTAATAACAAAGACCAAACTTCTCCCTCATGCGACAACCGAGATAACATTTCACAGAGAAAGTTGGACAACAGAATCCAGACACACGCCTGTGGTCCCAGCTACTCGGGAGGCTGAGGCAGGAGAATTGCCTAAGCTAGGAGCTGGAGGCTGCTGTGAGCTGTGTGACGCCACGGCACTCCACCAAGGGTGATAGAGTGAGACTCTGTCTCTACAAAAATAAATTAATAAATAAGAGAATCCAGACACAAAAGCGTACACACAGCATGGTTCTATTATATGGAGTTTAAAAACAGGCAAAATCAACCAACAGTGACAGTGTCAAGGTAGTGGTTTCCTTGGCATGGAGGGAGATACAAGGGTGCTTCCCTGGGCTGCTGGGAATGTTCTGCGTCTTCTTGGAGTGTGCTGTGAGTGGACACATTTGTAAAAAGATGCTGAGTTGTATACTGCAGTTTTTGTACTTTGCTGTAAATTTGGCCTGAATTTAAAAAAGAAGAAAAGGAAGAAGAACCTGTGGGGAGACCACCTGAGCTGCACTAGTGCCGATTTGGGGCGTTTCCCATGTGTCTCATGAGTGTCCGCTCACAGAGTCCTCCTGACAGATTCACAACTATCTGTGCTGGCAACACAGGGACTGCTGGGGCTACCCTCGGTTTCTGAGTTAGGAGGTCTGGGGTGGGCCCTGGAATTTGTGTTTCTGAGCCCACAGTCCTGAGAAGCATCTTTGGAACAGAAGGTAGGATGTGGTGCTAGCCACAACAAGTGCCATGGAGGAGGATCCAGGCAAGTTCACAGAGGAGGTACCATTGGACCATCAATAAGATCTGAAAATGCCAAATAATCAGGAATTGGTGACTCCAGGGAGGGGAGCAGGAAAGTGAGATGAACGGCACTCCAGTCCTCAGGAGAGCAGGGTCAGTGGAAAAACATCTTTCTCTATTCCATGCTGCTTTACCAGAATACCTGCGAGGGGATAATTTATAACTCTTGTTTTGTTCCGTTGACCAATGTACAGTGTCCTTATCTATCTTTCTATACTCCCACTGTTGTAAAACCAATTATATCTGCAAAGAGGATTGCTGCCCCCCTTTCTTTTTGTTTCCATTTGCCTAAAATCTTGTTTTCCAACCCTTCACCCTGAGTCTTTGTATGTCTTTGGGGCTTAGATGTGTTTTTTGAAGAGAGAAAATACTTGCCTTTTTTTTATCCAGTCAGTCAATCTGTGCCTCTTCAGTGGAGAATTCAAGCCATTTGCATTTATTGATAAGTAGAATAGAGTTCTGTTTGTCTTAGTAAGTTGAGGATTATTGCCTTGTTTTATCACTCCGGCCATTGTGGAAGCCAGGCTTAACAATCGACACTTCAGTGTCCCAGTGACTTTACTTTGCTGGTGGCCCATTGTGATGGTCTAAGTGGGTGTGAGTGTGAATACTTCCTGCAGGGCTGGTCTTGACGTGGCAAATTCCCTCAAAGTTTGTTTATTGATAAAAGATTTGATTTCTCCATCAATAAACAGTTTTGCAGGATACAGAAACTGGGGTTGGCAATTGTTTTGTTTGAGAAGATTGAAGATGGGAGTCCAATCTTTTCTGGCTTACAAAGTTTCAGCTAAGAAATTCACTGTTACCAGGCTCAGCGCCTGTGGCTCAAGGAGCTAAGGCGCCAGCCACATACACCTGAGCTGGCGGGTTCGAATCCAGCCAAGGCCTGCCAAACAACAATGACGGCTGCAAACAAACAAACAAACAAACAAAAAATGGCCGGGCGTTGTGGCGGGCGCCTGTAGTCCCAGCTACTTGGGAGGTGGAGGCAAGAGATTCACTTGAGCCCAGGAATTGGAGGTTGCTGTGAGCTGTGATGCCACAGCACTCTCTCCAGGGTGACAGCTTGAGGCTCTGTCTCAAAAAAAAAGAAATTCACTGTTACCAGCTCAGCGCCTGTGGCTCAAGCAGCTAAGGCGCCAGCCACACACACCTGAGGTGGTGGGTTCAAATCCAGCCCTGACCCGTCAAACAAAAATGATGTTTGCAACCAAAAAAAATAGCCAGGCATTGAGGCAGGTGCCTGTAGTTCCAGCTACTTGGGAGGCAGAGGCAGGAGAATTGCTTGATCCCAGGAATTGGAGGTTGCTGTGAGCTGTGATGCCACTGCACTCTACCCAAGGCGACAGCTTGAGGCTCTGTCTCAAAAAAAGAAAAAGAAATTCACTGTTACCCTAATGGATTTTCCCCTGTAGGCGAGCTACTGCCTCTGTCTGGCTGCTTACAGAATTTTCTCTTTCATTTTGACTTTGGTCAGGTTAATTACAATGTACTGAGGGGATGTTCTGTTTAAATTGAGTTGGTCCAGGATTCAATATCCATCTAGTAGGTGAATGTCTGAATCTATAGAAATATTGGGAAAATTTTCAGCTATAGAATATTAGGGAAAAAATCAACTATAATATCCTTGACTAAGACTTTCATGCTATCAAGACTGTCTTCTTTCCCTTCCTACAGGGTTAGCTGTAATTCATATGTTTGCATAATTCTCTAAGAGGTTACTCTGCTTTCAATCTTTTCTTTTCTGCCTCTTTAAATGTCTGAGTTAGCTTACGGGCTATGTCTTTGAGCTCTGAGATTCTTCTCCACGGCTTACTCCATCATTGAAAGTTTCTATTACATTTTGAAACTCTCTGAATGACTGCTTTAATTCTTTTACCTCTTTCTTTTTTCTTTTTTTTTTTGAGACAGAGCCTCAAGCTGTCACCCTGGATAGAGTGCTGTGGCATCGCAGTTCACAGCAGCCTCCAATTCCTGGGCTCAAGCAAGTCTCCTGCCTCCGCCTCCCAAGAGGCTGGGACTACAGGCGCCCACCACAACGTCCGGCCATTTTTTCGTTGCACCCATCATTGTTGTTTGGCGGGCCCAGGCTGGATTTGAACGCACCAGCTCAGGTGTACGTGGCTGGCGCCTTAGCCCGTTGAGCCATAGGCACCGAGCCCTTTATATCATTTCTAATGATGTCTAGATCCTTGGAGACTTTGTCTTGTTGTTATTAAACACTTGGGTTGATTTTTGGATTTCCTTTTGCTGGTTTTCCATTTTCCCTTCAATCATTTTATTTTATTTTATTTATTTATTTATTTATTTATTTATTTATTTATTTATTTATTTATTTATTTATTGAGACAGAGCCTCAAGCTGTCACCCTGGATAGAGTGCTGTGGCATCACAGTTCACAGCAACCTCCAATTCCTGGGCTCAAGTGAG
>CAUYON010207902.1:0-20197 GCA_963573935.1 Arctocebus calabarensis
GAAGGAATCAGCTTGGGTGTATATTTTATGAGGAGGACTCCCCAGGCAATTGAAGCAGTATCAAAAATACACTACTGGGACCTGATCAAACTAAAAAGCTTCTGTACAGCCAAGAACATAGTAAGTATAGCAAGCAGACAGTCCTCAGAATGGGAGAAAATAATTGCAAGTTATGCCTCTGACAAAGGTTTGATAACCAGAATACACAGAGAACTCCAATGTATTAGCAAGTGATCCCATCTCAGGGTGGGCAAAGGACTTGAAGAGAAACTTTTCCAAAGAGGACAGGCACACGGCCTACAGATACATGAAAAAATGCTCACCATCGTTAATCATCAGAGAAATGCAAATCAAAATGACTCTGAGATATCACGTAACTCCAGTAAGATTAGCCCACATGACAAAATCCCAAAACCAGAAATGTTGGCGTGGATGTGGAGAGAAGGGAACACTTCTACACTGCTGGTGGGAATTCACACTACTACGTTCCTTTTGGAAGGATGTTTGGAGAGTACTTAGAGATCTAAAAATAGACCTTCCATTCGACCCTATAATTCCTTTACAAGGTATATACCCAGAAGACAAAAAAATCACACTACAACAAAGACATCTGTACCAGAATGTTTAATGCAGCCCAATTCATAATTGCTAAGTCATGGAAGAAGCCCAAGTGCCCATCAACCCACAAATGGATTAATAAACTGTGGTACATGTACACCATGGACTATTATGCAGCCTTAAAGAAAGATGGAGACTATACCTCTTTCGTGTTTACATGGATGGAGGTGGAACATATTCTTAGCAAAGCAGCTCAAGAATGGAAGAAAAAATATCCAATGTACTCAGCCCTACTATGAAGCTAATTTAAAGGTTTCATGTGAAGGCTATAACCCACCTATAGCACAAGAATATGGGGAAAGTGGCACGGGAGGATAGGGGAGGGGAGGGGGAAGGTTGGGGTGGAAGGAGGATAATTGGTGGGACCACACCTATGGTGCATCTTAGAAGGGTACAGGCGAACCTTACTAAATGCAGAATGCAAATGTCTTCATACAATAACTAAGAAAATGCCATGAAGGTTATGTTAAACAGTTTGATGAAAACATTTCAGATTATATATAAAACCAGCACATGGTACCCCTTGATTGTACTAATGTATGCAGCTATGATTTAATTTAAAAAAAAGAAGATGTTTGGAGAACACTTAGGGATCTAAACATAGATCTGCCATTCAATCCCATAATTCCTCTACTAGGTATATATCCAGAAAACCAAAAATCACATTATAACAAAGATATTTGTACTAGAATATTTATTGCAGCCCAATTCATAATTGCTAAGTATGGAAGAAGCCCAAGTGCCCATCGATCCATAAATAGATTAATAAACTGTGGTACATGTACACCATGGAATACTATGCAGCCTTAAAGGAGACTTTACCTCCTTCATGTTTACGTAGATGGAGCTGGAACATATTCTTCTTAGCAAAGTATCTCAAGAATGGAAGAAAATGTATCCAATGTACTCAGCCCTACTATGAAACAAATTTATACATTTCACATGAAAGCTCTAACCCAATTATAGCCTAAGAATATGGGGAAAGGAAGGGATAGGTAGAGGATGGGTAATCAGTGAAACCATACCTATGGTGCATCTTACAGGGTACATGTGGAATTTACTAAATGCAGAATATAAATGTCTTAACACAGTAACTAAGAAAATGCCAGTTTGATGAAAATATGTCAAATTGTATATAAAACCAGCACATTGTACCCCATGATTGCATTAATGTACACAGCTATTATTTAATAAAAAAGAATAGATTAAAAATACAAAAAATAAAAATAAAAAATAAAATGTAAGTATATTTAGTAATATTCTAATACATTTTAACTGAGGTGTTTATGTATTTTCATAATTTTTTGGTATATTTTCCTTTTGATATCCCAAACTATTTAATAAAAGTTTCAAATCTTTAAAACATTTTCTAAGTTTCAGCTTCCGCCATGTGAAATTGTATCAAGTCCAAATAATAAAGGAGGAAAGTATGACTCTCCGAAGGCATACTTTCCACCAATAAAAGTGAGACATGTGATCTTAGTTAATTTTGGGATGCTTTTCACTAATTCTGGGTTCTCTTTGAAAGAATCTAGGTTTTTTATTTCAGTGTAAGAAAATTATGTATGTATTTTTGTTTTCAACTTTGCTAAGTTGAACTATTGCTACCTTTAAATTATTAACTGGACCAATTTGTCTTAGAAAGGATTAATTACCTTTACGAAATGAAATTGTAAAAAACTTTTCAGATGAATGTGAGAGTAGAACTAGGTTACAATGTTTGCTTAGGTGGAGACCCTCTTGCAGTTGTGTCCTGCAGCCCAAAGGTGTGTCATATGCTCTTACCCTATGTCCATTAAGTGAATCCACATCAATCCTCCTCCTTCCTCCTCCCCCAACTTGAATTGAAGTTTTTCTTTTATGTGTGTTAGATCATCTACTGGCTTCATGTCAGTATTGAGTACATTGGATATTTGCTTTTCCATTCTTGTGATACTTCACTAAGAAGAGTGTGTTTCGAGTCCATCCAGGTTAATAAGAAAGATGTAAAGTCATCATTGTATCTATGTCTGAATAGTACTCCATGTATACATATACCTCAGTTTATTAGTCCTTTCCTGGTTGACAGACATTTAGGTTGTTTCCACATCTTGGCGATTGTAAATTGAACTGCAATAAACAATCTAATGAAAATGTCCTTATAATAAAATCATATTTTTTTCTTCTGAGTAGATGCCTAGTAATGGAATTATGGGATCAAATGGAAGATATAATCCGATGTTTTTGAGGATTTGCCAAACTTTTTTCCAAAGAGGCTGCATTAGTTTGTAGTCCCACCAACAGTGTAAAAGTGTTCCCTTCTCTCCACATCTGCAGCTTTGGAGAAACGAAATATATTTTTGAGGGCAGAAATATTTGATAATTGCCCTGATACCTGGAAAAGATACAGTGAATGACTTTTTTATACCATAAGAAAACATGTAGGTAGATTATTTTCTTTCATCTAAAATGTTAACATAGTTAATCTTTCTGAACTCCCCCCAGATCATCAGGGTACATTTTATATCAACCATTTGACCCCTCTCTAATCATGTAGATATTAGACTGTACATTTATTTTACTCAAAGACCAATTCTAAAAAGTTTAGCACTAATGAATGCTCTCTCTCTCTTTCCCTCTCTGTGTAGTCATAGATTCACATAGATCCAACAAATCATAATGCAGTATAAACACAGAAAATGATCTTCCTCTAAGGGCATAGGCGTTAGAATGAATTAAACAAATCATAGCATGCTATGGTATAGAATGTACGTTCAATATTTTATGAGCAATGTGTCTTCTAGGAGACTCAAAAAGTAATATCTCTTCTGGGAGGTGGCAGTGATTATAAACAAAAGTTATGGGGGAGTTTTGTAAAAAATCCTTACTTAGAAAGTAGTAACTATACCACTTTTTGCTTATTTGCCATTCAGTGGTTTATGGAAAGATGCAAGAACTTGAGTAGCTCTTCTACACGTGATTCAGCAGGAGCAGATTTTTTTTTTTAACTTATCGCTGCGCCAAATCAAACTCTATTTCCAACTCAAAAGCAAACCCAAATAATATTTAACTTTTCTGGCTTAAATTACTCATTTACAAAGTAAGTTTAAATTGGCAATGAAAACTATTGTGTGAGCTGCTAGGGCAGAAACCTTAGAACAATGATGTTTAAGCATAAATTATCAAATACTTCATAAGACTTAAAATCATTGTAAAATACCACTTTAATTTTAGTGATTTGTCATTTAGGAGTTATGTATTTATTTGCCATTGAAAAATGCCTGGCTCTTAGGCTTGCATCTCAAAGAGAGCTAGCAACGATTTTGAAAATCTAATATTATATTAGGCAAGAATCCAAAAACTTGATAGGACACAATTTTATAGTAACACTTAGTGATGTAAGTGACACATGTTTCCTCAGAAATGGACTTTATAAATTTCTTATGGTTTTATTCACTTTGAATGACAGGCTTTTCTGCCTCGGAGCAAAACAACTACATATTGTACTATACCACAACACTCTCTTAAAACATATATTGCATCAGGGTCGTGAAGTTGTAATTTAGAATTTTAAAGGGAAAAGAGAGAAATTTTACATTTAATATCTCAGGGACTTTGAATCCTTCCCACCTAAAACTTGGCTGTCAATTTGTCTCCACAGATGATCTGACTGGTCTAAATTGGTTATGGCTTTTCAAATTGTGGAGTAGCCAATAATTTAACTTTGACCAGAGTTTAAACAATTAGTTCTAACCAGCTGTGGTTATTTTAAAAATCTGATTTAAGAGTAAAAGAAGTAAATGCACTTAGGTAATATCCTTAGTGCTCAGAGATGTATGCATTTAGATGTTTTAATCTGAAGGGGAAATATTTATTTCTGTGAATAATTTCCCAGCACACTGTTGTAAGTGAAATTAGAAATGGAGAGCATAATTTTAAGACATTAGCCCTTCCTGCCTTCTTTTATATACATGTAAATGATATATTCACGGCATAGCTAAGTTTCATAATTTGTAACACAATTTTGAGGTCAGTTATCACTTGCACGTTGTAGGAAAGAGGCCATCCAAGGGTGGCCTAGGTTTCTTGATTCCATTTCATTGCAAAGTTTAGAGTCTTTTGAATTGCCTTCATGCAGATGTTGCAAAAGCTTTCAGTGGCAGGTTGCCAGTTTCCATAAAACTTACACAGCATTAGTTTTACTTGAGACTTTTTTTGAATTGCTGCTAAATAGCTCAGCAGACAGAGGGACACAATGCCATCTTACATTGCCTGAACCAGCAAGTGCACTCGAAGGCTCTTAACAGAGAGGATGAAAAGGATTGTGCATGTGGTGATTCAGAATTCCAAGTACCTACTCATGGTTAACTATCTGGTTAGGACTTGGGTCCTTTTTGTGTGTGACTGGGCTGTGATCTTCTATTATTCCTCTTTATTTATAAAGCGATTCAAATTAGCATCGGTCCCAACATAAGAGAAGGAGGATATCTGGAAGTGCAGAGGTATTAAGGGAAAGCTACTTTTTCCAAATATCCTTTTTTTCTTGCTTAGATGTTCTCATCTTTGAATAAAGACAAATGACCCGATTTCTCTGAGATTAAGCATAAGTACAAAGTGTTTTAAGAAGTGGATTATAACCAATTTAAGGTCTTTTAAATTTTTTGGATTTGTTTCTACAATAAAGCTTAGATTTTATTCTAAGAACAGTCATTTATAACTTTTAAGTTTAACAAATATCAGAGTTCAATTAAATGAACACAGTCAGTCCTTCCTATCCATGGGTTTCTCATCCAAAGACTTAACCAACTGGTGATTTTTTTAAATTTTTTTAAAAAATTGCATCTGTACTGCACAGGAACAGTCGCTTTCTTATTATTATTTTCAAAAAATGCAGCCTAACAATTATTGACATGGCATGAACATTGTATTAGGCATTATGAGTAATCGAAATATTATTTAAAATATATCACAGGATGGGTAGAGGTTATGTAAATACTACACCATTTTATACCACAGACTTGAGCATCTGTGGATTTTGGTGTCCGCAGGATGTCATGGAACTAATTCCCTATGGATACTGAAGAACAACTGCTCCATATTTTCTATAGCAGTTTTGAAAAGAAGGAAAAACCATAGACCAGGAACCATGTGGTCTGTTACTATTATTGAGCTATAAACACAATCTTTAACTTCAGTTTGTGGATCTTTCAAATGAGGAGAAGCTCGATTGTTATTTTCAAAATTCCCTTCCTGCCACAAAATTAATATCTCTATGAAATTACTTTAAAGACTTTGGTTAGGAAAAGATTTAAAAAATGAAAAAAGAAAAAGAGACACCAACATTTGCCTAGAGGTATTCAAATCAATACATTTTTGCAACTCATTTAATAATTGAAGTAGAAACATATAGAGAAAGAAACATGATGTTGATTTTCCCACATGATAACTTGATCATCACCCTCCTGGCTGCCATAATCACCCCCACACATACAACTGTGACAGAGAGAAAACACCAGCCTCATGCATCAACTTACTGAATTCAAGGATTGTCAATTAACAGGTGCAAACTACAGGAAAAGAAGCTGGATTTAAATTGTGAAGGATTTCCTACATTCCCCTCTTTCTTTTACACAATCTCAGTGGTACCAATAAGTCAATTCAAGGGGATAGAAACAGAAAAAAAAAAGGTTATGTCAACACAGCCTACGAGATTGAAAATGGAGAAGAGGCTGGATTAGAATGGGATTGAAAATGACGTTCTTGTTGGGGATACATTGTGCACAATGCTTTGCTAATTACTCTGTTCATCTTTCGAAAACCACATGTAAATAAACTTCAAACTGGGTATGCAAATATTATAGGAAATTCCTAGCTGGGTCTGGTGTAATTTTAGTGATTAGATGCTCCTAACACCTTTTTATTAGGTAGGGGAGACTATAGAAATCTGATGGAAACATGGTAGGTTTTCCTTGAAAAATGTGTAATTTATTTTTCTAAGATAAAAATCCTGGTGTCAATCAATTTAGTTTTTGTATTTAGTATACAATGTATAAAAGATTACCTTGATTTATTTAAAAATTATTTTCCATGTTAATTTATTACTTTTTGCATTCAGACAGTGATTGAGTAGTAACTAGGTACTGGGTACCAAGTGCTCTGAGATACAATGATAAATACAATCCAGTCTCTATCTCCCGAGAGTGTGCTATGGATTCAAATAATATTGGATTACATGTCCTTGGTTACAATGGAAAATGTCAGCAGCCTATGACATAATTATAATCTGACAGAACAACTGAGTATTATATAATCAAGCAATTTCTTTCAGTGCATATCCACTCCATGGTGCTCTGCTACGATGAAAAATTATACTCACAAATGTCCCAGGCATATTTAAAAGATGAAAAACGCCTATGTACTAAAAATTAATCCCAATTCATTCTAGATATTATTTTGTAGAATTAGAATATGAAGATATTAACCAAGAGAATGAAAAATGAGTGTACCTGCATATAACTGTATGTTCTGTTTCTCTGGCTTAACAGCTTAGCTGTAACATTTGTACATTAGCTAAATAACATCTCCAGGGGAACTGGAGATAGAACCTTGATGTCTACTGATTGTACATGTGTGAGTTTGTGCTCTCAAAGGATGGTCCTTAAAAAAATCCCTGCTGGAAGCTATTGTGCATATTGTAAAAGGACCATTGCTAAGTGCCAATTGAGCTAGTACTGTATACTTGCCATTTGAAAAGGAGATTTCATACCACTTGATTATGTTAAATAGAAATGTTTGAGATTTATACAGAATCACATCAAAATGGCACAGTAGTTATATGTTTAAAGAGCTGCAACCTCTCTATTCCATAACTAATGTCATTCCTCTGGTAGATGATTTAATGGGAGATTGTCACCAAATGTATCATATGAGAAGGATAGAAAGCCATGGAATGGCGAGGCCATAAAAACATATTGTAATAGAATCTAAACCATGTTTGCATTGAAGTATGTGTATATATTTAAGACACATACATATATTTAAGATATACATATACATATATATCTCAAATGACACAAATGTAACTCTGAATAAATTTTTAAGTACATACAGTCATGCCTAAATCAAGCAAATAAGTATTACTCCAGAGTCAAAATATCATGTTTGGTGTTGTACAAGGTTTTTGTGGGATAACATGTGTTACTTTCTAACAATTTTTCTGAAAATTGGTCATCAAACTGGTTAAAAGACTTCTACTTTCCTGTCCAAAATAAGGAAGCAAGTATATTCTTAAGTCTTTTAAATCTTTTCTATCAACAAATTGTATTTTCAGTAGTATGTGTTCTATGTTCCCTGCCTGTAAAAAATAGATGTCATAGATGTAAATGAAGCTATCTTATGCCATGAAAAATATGAAATTAGTTAGGAAATACACTAAATCCCAAGATTCTACCTTCCCTTCCTCCAAAAGTCTCAATGAGTAACAATAAAGGAAAATGTTTAAGGAATGAAAATATGATGTATGTAGGAAATAAAAAATAAAGAGGCTGCTGTGGGCCAGAAATTCTGAGAAAATCTTGGTAAATATGATGTAAGTGAGGGGTAAAAGACAGAGAATAAGGAAAGGCATGGTTAAAAACCCCAGGGATGGGTATAGATTTCCCCAGGGTCTGGGAGAAATATTAAACCTAAAGCCAGCAAGAGTTGGATGGGATATGAGTTATACCTCAGTGAAACAGAATTTCTATTTTTTCAAAGAGAAAAAAAAAGAACATTAAGGGTAATGAGGGAGCCATGAGGGAATGGCACCAGCAGGAGCCCCCTTTCCCTGCAAAGTTACTAGTCAGAAGAAGCATCAGCTTCCTAAGCTTTCTTTTAAGAAGAAAACAAAAACATTAATTAAAGGGCTTTTTTTTTTTTTTTAAAGGCGGTCATAAGGATGAAAATAAAGGAAGCAATTTCACTTTTTCTTACTACTTTCATGAAGAATTCAGAGGGAAGATGAAGAAGCATTTATTTGCCTAAGAGGAAAAAGCACCACCACCTTGACCAGAAACTTGTTATAATATGGATTTGGGGGTTGGCCTTCACTTTACCCACTAACCTACCCAACCCTCACAAAGAAAGCCTACCCACAAACCTACCCAACCCAAGCAAAGCCTACTCATTGACCTTGTCTGTCCAATGACATAGACATGGACTATCTGTCAGACTCCCTCTTCATTCCTCCCAACTCATATTAAAGGAAGAACTCAGAGAATAGATTACTCATCTTTCAGAGAATGAATGTCAACTAAATATACTAATAAACCTGATTTTTCAGTTAGGAATATGAATCTACAGCTATGTATTATCAGACATTTGCTGAAAACCCAATGGTTTGAAAGGGAAGGGTCACTAAGAAGAATAGAGGTAGGTGGGTGGAGGGAGGGTAAGTAGTGGGACCTCACCTATGTTGTATATTGCAAGGGCACATGTCAAATCTATTAAGAGTAGGTATAAATATCTTAACACAATAATTAAGTCAGGTGAAGGCTATGTTAACCAGTTTGATGTAAGCATTCTAAATTGTATATGAAATCAATACATTGTACCACATAAATGCATTAATGTATACAGCTATGATTTAATAAAATTTTTTTTAAAAAGAAGTAATGCTGGGAAATAGTATCCTTAGATGTGAGAAAATATCTCAAAGCTGCTATAATAAAATTGTTAATCAGAGAACAAAATGAGTTCCGGTGAATTTAATATATGATTACCAAACTAGAAAAGAGAATTACCAAAGTAGTGAATAACCAACTTAATTAAAATATTTTCAAAAAAGTCATTTAATTAAGACTCTTATAGAAATGACTTAGAACTTAGAGCAAAACACAAAATAAAAAATAATAGATAAAAGTGAAAAGATAGGAGAATTTGATCCAAGATACCCAAAATTCAGCGCATCAAATTTTAAAACCAGAGAACAGAATCGAGTAATTAGTGCTGAACAGGGAATGAAGAAAAAACTATCATCTCACAATGACCGGAATGACTAAAACTGAATTTGATAATATTCTGTGTTGGCAAAGATATGGAAAGTAGAGAATCCTACAAGATATTAGGGAGAATGTAATTTATGTAACTTCTTTGAGGAGAAATTAATTTACCTTTAAATCTGTCATTTTCCTTCTAAGAATCTGTCCTAAGGGTAATTCATCCAAGGACAAATATTCTGGTTTTCACTTCAACATGACCTTGATAAGTAAAACTTGAAACAATGTGTCTATCTCCATGGCAGTACATTTATATAGACCATTTTTTAAAAATGAAGATTTTTGTACACGTTGATGTGGATAAACATCAGCATTGAATGCCAATCAAAAAGATTAAGGAAAAATTTGTATGTTAATAAAGAACACAGATAGTTATAAAAGTATGTATATGCTTAAATATTTCTCAGAAAAAAGTAAATGGTAGATTTCCCATTTTAATTTTGTCATTAATTAGATATGTTCATTAATCACAGTATTCTTAAAGATTGAGACAAATTATTGAATTATAAAATAAAAGTGATCTTAATTGTGGAATAAAGGATAAAAAATCAACATATTAATTGTATATATATAAGTAATTTTTAATAAAGACAATGACTCAAATCATTAAAATGGATCAAAAGAAGATATTTGTATACATTCTCTTTCAGAACACAGAGTATATATTTCTGGCTTATTCATAATTCTCCATAAATTATATAGTAAATGCATTAAAATTTCTATGTGTTATCTGATTTCCTCATGTATAAATCAACGAAGACTCACCTAGTAGAAGAATAGAGAGCTGTTTTAAAGCTCTTTTAATAAAAAACTTAAATGTATAATAACATCTTTTATTCTTCAAAACAGGACAGAAGAGGAGTCCTTGAAGATGACATCTTCTTTCCATCTGCTTTTGGTGAGACAGGGGACAGATGGTTTCGGCCACCACCGGCTTAGGGAACTTGCCCAGAAACATGGTTCTAGGAGGCATAGTGTAGCAGTAGGAGACTTTGGAGTCAATGAGGAGGTCTAGAGCTGAGAAAACCAGTACAGAGGGCAGGTGCTAGGGTATAGGCATAGGCCTCATGGGACCTTTCTGTGGAGGACTGGAGGTGGGAAAAAGTTGTCTTGCAGCTTTTGTTTTTGAACTGGAATTATCCCTGGACTGCACTGGAGGGAACTGGACAATCAAGGGAACTCAACCAGTGTCAAGCAGCTGAGATTCAGTGCAAGGGGTGGGTGAAGCGACCATTGGCTTGACTATGGGCAGTCCACCATTGTGGGAAATGTCTGTGCAGTTGTAGCACATGGCTGGCTCTGGAATGCCTGCTGAGCTTGGGCAGCCATATTAGGAGAGAATTGAGAACCCCCCCCAAGGAAAAAATAACTTTGCTATTGGGGGCACTATTTGAAAGATCAAAAATGCCACCTGAGAGATCTGGTGAGAGTTTTGGGATACTAATCCCATAGGGACTGAGTGCTGGTAAAATGTCCAGGCCCTGATTGGGAGCAAATAGGTCAGGAGGACAGCCCAGGTTTCATCTGAAACTGGAGAGTGGCCTCTGTCCTCTAATATTATACAGCAATAATAGCGTGTATGTTCTCTGCTTCCCAACACCACAACACTACTTGGTGTCCAGGCAGTATATTGCAACTTATATATTGTATATATATCTATATCTATAGATACACACACATACACACACACTCACATATTTTCTCTCTCTCTTTTTTTTCCTTGATTTCCCAATTTTTTTCCTCCGGTAATTTTTTTTCCTTGCTGTTGTTGCTGTTACTGTTGTTTGTTTGATTTGGTTTGGTTTGGGTGTATTTTTATTTTATCATTGTTACTTTCTTTAATAGCAAGGGCTCCTCCGTTTTGGTTATGGTCTTATTTCTCTCTTTTTCTTTCCCCTTTGGTAGAGAGTTTTCTACTTTTCTCAAGGTCTCCACATACATTTCTCATACCCAAAACTAAGATATCCCTTTTTTTATCTTCAGTTTATATAATTGTATTTTTAATTTTCTTTAACTATTTTTATTATAAATTTATTCTTTTCTCTGAGGCATAGGGATCATGGCATTGATGTGTCTGGGGGTCATGGCATTGATCTTGGGTAAAGAGGCCATGAGCCTCCAAATAGTGTAGGTTGTCCTTCTAGGTTTGGCCTTTGGAAAGATGAAATTCGTAACTCCCCACTGTGACACATCATTGATTTTGTCTGTATTTGGCAGAGGTGGGGTTTTGTTTTTGCCCAAACGGGTAAAGAGATCCTGATGTCAAGGGACCCAAACAGCCCCACCCCAAAAGGCCTAGAGTTGTGGGTATGGGTCAAAGCACCCTGACATAGATGATCATTGTTCTCCTCTCTTTTCCTCCTCCTATCCTTCTCCTCTTGTTTTCTTCAACTCTTTTTATTCACAATACCTTCTTTTTTTCCCTCTGTACACTTTTCTTTACCTCTGCTTTCTTGCTCTTTACCCTTGTTTTCCTTTTGGCTTTATGTCTAAAGGCCACTTCAATACCTGAGCTCAGAGATGAGATAATTTACAGCAAAGGAGTCAGTGAAAGGAAAAAGTAGGGGAAGAAAGTGAAAAGCAGAAAACACACTAAGGAAGAACCATAGAAGAAGTCAAGGCAACATTTAAGCACAGAACATAGAAATGCCTCCAAGAGATTATGAGGTAGCCACTGAAATGTATTCCACCTAAAAATAATTAATGAAAATGACAGAAGGGGAGTTTAAAATATGGGTGGCAAAGCAATAAAGGGCATTGATGAGAAAGTGAAAAAACAGAACCAAAAAATGGATAAAAGATACTAAGAATACAGAAAGGATATGGCTGAGCTTAAGGAGTTGAAGGGCCCAATCAGGGAACTTAAAGATGCAGTAGAAAGAATAAATAACAGATTGGACCATGGAGAAGAAACAATCTCAGAACTTGAGGATAAAGTGCTTGAGCTAACCCAGGTAGTTAAAGGGGCAGAAAAGGAAGAGCAAGAAAGCAGAACAGACATTTAGAGAATTATGGGACTTCACAAAACATTGAAACATATGAATGATAGAGATCTCTGAAGGGGAAGAAGAACATTTCAAAAGAATGGGGGGCCTCCTGGAGGATATCATAAATGAAAATTTCTCAAGTTTCATCAAAGATTCTGAACACTCTTTATAGAAAAATTTCAAGCCCCCAGTCATCTCAATGTGTATAGAGTATCTCCAAGGCACATTGTAACTAATTCATACAAAGTCAAGGCAAAGAGAAAATTCTTTGAACAGCCTGAAGTAAGTGCCAATAGACCCATGGGGGCAGATCCATCAGGGTGACAGTGGACTTCTCAGCTCCAGTTTTCTAAGCAAGAAGAGAATGATCATCTACCTTTAACCTGATTAGACAAAACAAGATTCAGCCCTTAATTTTGTATCCTGCTAAACTAAAATTCAAAATCAATTGAGAAATCAAATCTTTAACTGAGATGTAAACTTGGTGGAAATTTTCCACAACACGATCATCTCTACAGGAAATACTTAGACCTATTCTCCACATTGACCATCACATTGGACCACCAGCAAACTAAACACCAGAAACTAAAGTACAAAACCCAGCTTCTACAATGGTACAAAGAATAAAACTAAGAAATATACTTTCACAAAATAACATGAATAGAACCCCACAACACATACCACTTCTTTCAATAAATGTTAATGGCTTGAATTCCCCACTGAAGAGGCACAGGCTGGTCAATTAGACTTTAGGTTATATTACAAGTCCACAGTGATCAAAACAGCATATTGGTACAAAAATAGAGATATAGACATATGGAACAGAATAGAAAACCTAGTGATGAAACCAATCTTTGACAGCCATCTGATCTTTGATAAACCAAACAAAAGTATATATTGGGGAAATGAATCCCTATTCAATAAATGGTGCTGGGAGAATTTTTAACCACATATAAAAGATTAAAACTGGACCTGCACCTTTCACCACCTAGAAAATTGATTCAAGACGGATAAAAGATTTAAATCTAAGCTATGAAATGAGAAAAATCCTAGAAGAAATTGTGGGCATAACTCTTGAGGATGTTCAACAAGGGAACGATTTTATAAAGAAGACTTCAGTGGCAATCACAACAAGAAAAATTAACAAATGAGACTTAATTAAACTGAACAGCTTCTGCAAAGCTAAGGACACAATTAAAGCAAATAGACTAACTTCGGAATGGGAAAAGATATTTTCGTGTTACAACTCTGAGAGAGGCTTGATAACTTGGATTTATAGAGAACGCAAATTTAACAACATAAAGTGTTAATAATCCCATCTATCATGGGCAGGAGACATGAAGAGAACCTTCTCTGAGGAAGACATGCAAATGACTAACAAATATGTGAAAAAATGCTCATCATCCCCAATCATCAGAGAAATCTAAATCAAAACCAAACTGAGATATCACTTAACCTCTGTGAGATCAGCCCACATCACAGTCCCAGAGTTGCAGATGGTGGCCTGGGTGTGGAGAAAGAAGTTCACTTTTACATCCTTGGTAGGATTGGAAACTAACACAGCCTCTTGGAAAGAAGTATAGAGGATCCTCAAAGAACCCAAATTAGACCATCTAAGTGGCCCTGCAATCTCACTAGTAGGCATCTACTTGGAAGAAAAAAAAATATTTTAATATAAGGACTTTTGCACTGAATGTTTATCGCAGTTCAATTTATGATTGCCAAGATGTGGAAACAATCGAAATGCCTACCAACTCAGGAGTGGATTAACAAACTGCACTGAATGCATACCAGGGAGTGCTCTTCTGATGTAAGAAAAGAGCATCACTTTACATCTTCTGTATTAGCCTGGATGAAGTTGAAATGTATTATTCTTAATAAAGTATCACAAGAATGGAAAAGCAAGTATCCAATGTACTCAATTTTATTATGAAGTCACTAGACAATGTAACACATAGGGAAAAAGAAAACTTAATTCTCTTCAAGTTGGGGGGAGGAGGAGAGGAGTGGGAGAAGACAGGGTGGGTTTGGTGTGCTTACACTTAAAACGCACAGAGTAAGGGTATATGGTGTACCTGTTGATTTCAGGACCCAACTGCAAGGGGACTCTACCTAACATGTTCAAAATTTTGACCTGGTTATTTGCACCTAATAATAATCTGAAATTAAAAATAAATAAATAAAATAAAATTTTAAAAGTCCCAAGCCACAGAACATTGCATATGATGTTTCCATAAATCTTGAAAACCAAAATAACCAATGCTATTTTTTTATTCATGAATAACATGTGGTAAGAACTATTTTTTTTCAAGCAAAGCAACGATAATGCAACATTCATAAATTCATAGAAGAGTTAGTTATTTGTGAGAGTGAGTTAAAGCAGATACTGAGAAAGTATGTAGCTGCTCACCAAGCCATCAGTAAAAATTTTTTCATAGATTGTGTAGTAGGTTAATAGGTATTTGATAGATTATTATCATTTTTTCTTTGTATTTATGTTGCATGTGCATGGGTTTTATGTGGCATATATTTTAAAAGGTAATGAAGAAAATAAGTTAAACATTGTTTATATGGTTCTTTAGTAAAATATGTTGGGAGAAACTAAGTTCAATAATAAATGGGTATTTTTAAAGCTGGACTCAGAAATTTCAATATGATATTATTCACTGTGAATCTCTAAATTGGGGTATATTTCTTAATCAAATCCATTAGGAGAAAAGATGTCATAAGAGATTAAGAATGTCCATATGTCCTCAAATCAGCCCTTCATGCTTTAAGTATCTATTGGTCTATTGACAAAGTATAAATATCCTCGGGTGAGATTGTTTATTAATTAACAAAATTCTAGTACACAAGAGGTTACCTGGCAATAATATGTTGCTTTTGAAAGTGGAAAGTACCTCTGATAAAATTGGCAACAGGGCAGATAAGTTTAATTTTGACCAGGAAAGGGGAGGGCTAGCCTAGAGAACACAGAAGTGGTGAGGGGCTGGTGGGTCTGTGTGACTGCAGCTGTGGGAGTTCCATGTGAAGTCAGGGAATTACCTGAGAGAAGAGGAGACGCAAGAGGAATACAGGGATGAGAAGGTCAAACTGGCTTATTCAAGAGGAATACAGAAGGTCAAATTGGCTTATTCAGTAGCTGCCATATTCTCCTTTCTAAGCTCACTTAAAAAAAAAAGACATTCCCTAGGTCTTGATTTTGAATGTTTTGCTCTCTCACTTCAATCTTGCTTGAGCTAGGAGTGTTATAGCAGATGCTGTACTTGTCATGTCCCCTCAGCCCACCTCAGGATTTGCCTGTAGCTTTGATACACTATTATGGACTATACTGTAGGACATCGGTATTTGCAACATGCTACCTTACAAACCAGGATCTCTGCCTGTGGTCCTATTTATCTTGAGTTCAGGGAAAGTCCAAGGTGTCTTATTTTTAAAGTGCACCCTTTTTTATAGCCACCCTCAGCCAGTGAGGGAAGGAAGATGGCTAAGTACCTAGTCTGTCTTTTGATGGCTAAGTACCTAGTCTGTCTTGAAGATTTCTGGGGGGTATGAACTTCAGTTGTCCACAATGGTAAGCTACCCATTAATACCCCCTCTTTATGACCTTCTTTCCTTCCATTCTTACTTCTTCATTCTTTCACTATGCTTCCTGGTATCACGTCTGAAATTTACCACTTGCCCCAAGATCTTTGTCTTAGGGTCAGCTTTGAGAGGGCGGCAAATTGATGAATGCACTTAGATTTTTGTTTTAATATTTTCTTCTCCTTTTTCAGTTTAAGTAGCATTTCTTATGAATAAAAAAAATCTGAAGCAAATGTTAGGTGTTGCAGCATAGTAAGTATGATGTGTTATTGTGGTAGCTACACTGCAATACATTTTCATAAAGTTCTTTAATGAATACTATTTTTCTCTCTCCTTTTACTACCAGGGCAAAGGCTTACCATATTGCACAAGATGAAGTTATTTCTGCTGCAGGCAGGTTACTTATCATTAAGCCTCAACTGTCAAACTCAATACAGAAAAATCTAGAAGCCAGTCCCTGAGTGACTGTTTTGAAGCTGTGGAACATGGGAGGAGGGTGTGGAGGTACGAAAATGAGAAGGAAGAGGAGGATTGTGCCTTTCTAATCACGAGCAGATGCTTTCCAGCAGTGTCACTTTCTCCACATGTCAGGAGAGGAGGGTTTTTCTAATCACCAATGATCTTTGAAGAGTTCAACAGGCAATTCTACCGTGTATTTCGAGAATTTGGAACACTGGTGCCTCATATCAGAACCAGACTTGTAGATAACCAATTATACTCTGCTAAGTCAGTCTGATCCATAACTAAATATATGTCTAGGGCACTGGGAAATTTAACAATAAAGTATCAGTTTAGCCCTGTGGATATTTTTTTTAAGTAAATTCACAGTGGTACTTAAGACAGGACCACAACAAGGCACTGTATTGTGCCCTGTGAGGACAGTTTTACCAGTGGCCCAGGCTGGGAACCCACACTTATTCAAATATATACTCATGTTTGCAAAGTATCTAGGAGCCCCTGACCTGTCAGTTCCGCATTAATAGCCCTTGGCAATATCCTAAGATAAATGAAAAAGTAATCTGAATTCTCCCATGCTCCCTTAAACTAGTAAAGAATCCATGTTGAATACATTGAGTTTTCACAAAGGCGTTAAGGGAATCATAAAAAATCCCACCCTCTGACCTTTCAGCAATTGTCCAGGCCACTCATGCCAACAAGGACACATAACACCTGAATGCAGAGGAATAAGAAATCGCTCCTTCTGGAAAAGGGTGGCATCTACATTTGATAAGGTCAGAGGCAGATCACTGAATGGTGATCGGAGCATCCTTCCTTCACCTGCCCTGAGTACAGAGCAGCACTGATACACGTGATTTTCTTGTTAACTTAGTCCAGGATCCCAATAAAGATCCCAGAACACATGATTCTTCCTTGCATTTGCATTGAAAATGAGAGACTGGTAAACATCTCTAGGTGGTTCAGCACTACAACAAAATAAGAATGTGACTTGGGAGATAAAATTAAGCAGTTATTGTGAGATGGCTCTGAAGTCTTAAGTGAAAACAACTGAAGCGGTCAGCTTAACAGTAATTCCTATACAATATTGCTGGAGAAATAACCTCAGTGTTACCAGTTATTTAAATGCTCAGACCAACCATTTTTCTTCCTTTGCATTCAATAGTTTCCTGTTCAGGAAGAATTGATTGTGTGCATCTTTTTCTGAATACCATATTCCATAATGTCAGATGGGTATCTCAAAATTGACTATACATGGTGTGTTGACATGGCAGAAAAAGAAGTAGACAAATGTTACAAATCAGAACTCTCTCCTGCCCTGGCATGTTGCTAAACTTTTATAAATATTCATCGTTTTGGGGGCAGTGCCTGTGGCTCAATGAGTAGGGCACTGGCTCCATATAACGAGGGTGGTGGGTTCAAACCTGGCCCCAGCCAAACTGCCAAAAAATATATATATATTTTTTTTCATCAGTTTATATAGAAACAAGAAGTGCAAACAAGCAAGAATCCCTGGCTTCAAGCCTTTGAACATGAAGTTCCCCTCACTTACATAGGGTGAAGAAAAGTCTGGGCCCTGGGGCAACTTTGAGACAGTCACAAGTCAGTGTGCTTTATCAGGTAAATGTGTAATTTTTTATTTTCTCTGGTTTTGTGAGATATAATGGACTAACAAAATTGTGTATATTTAAAATATAAAATGGAATGTTTTGATAGACATAAACATGTGAAATGCTTACTTATGATTAAGCTCATTAACATATTCACCCACTTATATAGTGACTTGAGTGTGTGTGGTGAAAACACTTCAGAGCTATTCTGTTACAAATTTTACACGTACAGCACAGTATTCCTAATTGTAGACACCATGCTGTAAACTGAATAACAGAACTTACTCATCTTACATAACTGAAAGCGTTTCTCTTCGACCAACACGTGTTGGTCTCTTCACGCGTGTTTCACACCCTCTACCCCTTGTACCCCCCATTCTATTCTCTGCTTCTGTGGGTGCTACTTCCTCAGATTCTACATGGAAGTGAGATCCAGCAGCATTTGTCTTTCTGTGTCTGGCTTATTTCATTCAGAGTAATGTCCTCCAGGGGTATCCAGGTTGTTCCAAATGACAGGAATTCTTTCTTTTTTTTTAAGACTGAATAACATTCCATTGTGAGTGTGTGTGTGTGTGAGAGAGAGGACGAAGGAGAAACACACATATACAGGTGTATACACACATACACACACACACATACAAACATCTCACCTTTTCCTTATCTTTGATAAGGTGAATAATGCTGCATGAACATGAGAACACAGACATCTCTCCTAGATACCGATTTCCTTTCTTTGGCTACATTCTCAGATGCAGGATTGCTGAATCATATGGTGGCTCTGCTCCTGTTTTTTTCAGAATCCCCCATATTATTTTGCATAATAGCTGGAAAAATTTACATTTCTAACAACAGTGTACACGTCTGCCTTCAATCTTTGGGCAAGAGATCCACTATCTGTGGGACTTAACATTTCTTATATGCAAAAATAGCTCTAATACCTGACCTATCTCTGTCACAGGCTTGTGGTGAGATTTCTAATGAATAATGCATGTGAAAAACCAATAATAGTATACATATAACTATAGAACATGCGGTAATTTTATACTTGGACTTATTATACTTGTACATCATGTAGTGATAATGACTAAGAGCTGACATTTCTTTTCTGTTTGGTATGTGCCCAGCACTGTTCTAAATGCTCTACATTTTTGTTTTTTACTAATTTTATTAAATTATAACTCTGGTGAGTGCTGTTATCACCCACATTTTACACAGGTGTAAATAAGATACAATGAGGTCAAATGACTTGCCCAATATCACACTGTTAGTAAGTCACAGAGTTAAGATGACAAAACTAGGCAGTATGGCTTCAGATCCTAAGCTCTTAACCACTTCCAAAGTTAGATGCCAAGTTCCCAAAGAGATCCAAGATAGTGTATATAAAAATAAAGTACAAGTATATTATATATATGTGTGTGTATATATATAAAGTATATTATATATATGTATATGTATATAAAGTACAAGTATAATGTCTACATATGCATAGATATATTTTGAGACAGAGTCTCAAGCTGTTGCCCTGGGTAGAGAGCTGTGGCATCACAGCTCACAGCAACCTCAAACTTTTGGACTTAGGTGATTCTCTTGCCTCAGCCTCCCAAGTAGCTGGGACTACAGGCGTCCCCACAACACCCGGCTATTTTTTTGTTTGTTTTAGCTGGCCCGGGCCAGGTTTGAATTCTCCAGCCTTGGTGTATGTAAAAAGTTTGGGCAATGAATGCCCAAATTGATAAATATATTTTTTTCCTTTTTTAAATAATTTTATTGAGTCATAATTATGTACATTGGTGCAATCATAGGGCACAATGTGCTTCATATACAATCAGAAATATTTTGATCGTACTGTTACAGATAGCCTTCATGGCATTTTCTTGATCACTATATAAAGACATTGATACTCTATCTTTAATAAGTTCACCAGTAC